>PPMU03000058.1:0-34683 GCA_003707015.3 Wickerhamomyces canadensis
AACCTAATAGTCTTGATCACTGGCTTCAGAATCTTTATACTGCCACACTGATTTACAATGCTACTCCTATGATGGCCAATTACAGTCCTATCTTCTTAGTTACAGGAACTCAGTTCTCACTCATCAAACTTGTCAAAAATACCGAATTATTATCACAGTTTCAATCCCCAGAGTTTTATCAAATCCCGCTAGCTGACTCTGACATTGAAATGGTTCAATATCGGGTATATAAACTTTCTAAGATGATCACCGCCAGAAAAGATCATCTGGACAAGAGAAACCATATTCGAGAGCAGACAATGATGAGATTGAACAAGAATACAGTTGCTCCTTTCACAAAAGGTGAATTCGTCATGAGACTTAGAACTAAGAAAAGAAAATATGAAGCAACATGGTCAGGTCCTTTTATCATCACTGAGAGCACAGATCGTGGAGCGTATAAACTCAAAGTTCCTGGAACTTCGACGGTTCTTCCTGGTTATGTCAATCACAGTCACTTAAGACCCTGCTATGAAATGTTTGGTTCACCAGTGCGAAACGTGTTAGACATGGCTGCTAGCCACGGAACAGAGCAACGAGACTTTGTTGCACGAAAGTTAAAGTCTATTTTTGGGGAAACAGTGGTGGCTGTGCCTTCAGAAGTTGTCAACGAGTTAATTGAGCTTGAAAAGAGTTATGAAGAAGCAGATCCTACTATTGAAGAATATGAGAATCGCTTCGATGTGAATTTGGTATCGCTGAAGAAGCTGATATATGAAGTCTAATTATTATTGTCTAAACATGAGCTGATAACTTCTCTTTGCTTTCATTTTGCCGTTCAAAACAACAACATATTATTTGCTTATCTACAGCTGTTGCACAACGGTCTTAGGATCTAATCTACCCTCAGTATGTCATTTCTCTTTCTTGAAAGGAAGAGATGTTTGTTGTATGTTGAGATCCGGTATTACCCTCGGATCTTATGCTATGGTATATATAGGAAAAGAACGTAACATTTGTTTATGTTCTTTCTAGTGTTTAGAGGATACCCATCTTTTATCCAATCTTTACCTACCTTTCCTATTCTATACGTATATTCATATTCGTTAGAAGGTATTCCTCAGAGCTGATATTGTATGCCTTTCTGAGAATACACGGCATACTACACGTCTTCGAAATGGAGTCGCGATGAAATCCACCGAATTCGGAAGATGGCCTCATCCGGTCTTCGTCCTATGTTGAGTGTGTTACCCTGTCTCGGATTGAGGGTTTCGAAGAGACTCTGAAGGCTTGCATAACTAGTATTACGTGAACTGTGCACTTTCCTACAATCTCATCATAGGCTAGCTACTGATGGACGAGCTGCAGAGAAGACCAAACCCTCCTGGATGGGTGCCACCACGCGAGGGATCTGCCTACAACCCTTTCGATCCTGCTGAGAAACGTCCTCCTGAAGGTTACCCCAGTGAGTTCAAGACACCGGGAAGAGAGTCCAGCTGGAGTTCCATCCCTAAGAATGCCAGCCAATACAGACAGATGAAAGAGACTATGAAGCGCCTGGAATACACACCGCGACCATTGAGTGACTTGTATCCGGGACAGTACAAACAGCTAAGAAGAGTCCAGAACTATACAGGTTTCTACAGAGGGGTCCAATTGACTTCGACGTTGCTGTGTTATTCCATCGTTATCTATGGAGTTTTCTTTCACAGATGGAACGACGGATATGAAAACATATTCAGTGAGTTATACAGAGGTCAACTGCGCTGGAGATACTGGCTTACAGGGTCTTTGACTCCAGAGCAAATGGACGACCTGAAACCAAAGTTCAGAAGCACTCTGAAAGTTGGTAAACATCAAATCGTTACACAGAATGCTGAATCACTAGAATCTGCTAGGCATGCTGAAGAAACTGGTCTCGCTTTGGAAAGACCACAGAAGAAACATGTTATTGAAGCACAGAGGATCTTACAGCAAGATGAGGAGAGATTACTGAGAGCTCTTGATATAGCAGAACAAGAGGTTGCGTCAAAGCGAGAAGGCAGAAAGGGCTCATGGTGGTGAGATGTCATTTGGATTTCTGTAACTTATAGTTACTTTGATGATCTATTTATTTCCTACCTTATTTATTTATTTATTTATTCATTTATGAGTGTCTTTCATGAAACTGACACTACATCTCCTATGGATTTTTGATGTTCATAACATAACAAGCTCAACTATATACAGTCATTATTTTATGAGACACAACATAACGCTCCCTTTCATGTAGCGATCTATTGTAGGTTTCATGAGGATTGGAATATCGGTTTTCATGTTCAGCAATTTGTGCGATCAATTTAAACAGATGGAAGTGGGGATAACAAAGCTAATAAAGGTGGACGGTTTGGAGTTTGAACCCATCCTAGATATAAAACAAATGGAATCCAACCGTAATGAGCAATAACACGAGCAGAGTCCAAGATTCTGGAGATACGTTCCTATAAATCTTGTTAGTGGGATGATTCAATAAATATGACCAAGACAAAAAAAAAATAGTGGGTGTTCAGGTCAGGTCTCTTATAATGCTTAGGGAATATATAATACGTACTTTTGATTCGTCAGATAGTGAGAAAGCCATTTTCGATTCGATATGGGAGGGTCTTGAATTGTTTTAACCAAAAACACTAGAATTCTACGGTTGTCCATTGAATTTTCAACAAAACTTTTGATGTCATTTTGTTACCCGGCCGGTGCGCATTTATGACTTTATAGTCCGATAGAAGTACGTCAACAAACGAGACTCACTACTGCTTCGTCGCTTTTGGTAAAGCACTCATATATTCATTTCAAGGATTAAGATTGAATATCTCTAATACTTTTGTTTTTCATTCTTTTGTACAGTGTAATCAATTAAAGACGAATGCCCTTATAATAACAGTTCTAGTGGGTTTTCAATGACTTCTTTCAAGGCTTTGATAAATTCACCGCCTTTGGCACCATCGATAACTCTGTGATCAAAAGTACCGGTGATGTTGATCTTGGAGTCAAATGAGAAACCATGTTCAGCAGACTTGTCTTCAACAGCAACTCTCTCAACCGTGCCAATAGCTAAAATTGTAGATTGTGGAGGATTAATGATTGATGTGAAAAAGGTGACAGCTGGATTCATACCCAAATTTGAAATGCAGATGGTACCACCTTGGAATTCATCTGGTTTTAATTTATTATCTTTGGCACGTTTACCCAAATCTTTAACTTCTTTCGAAATATCAGCCAAACCTTTAGTATGTGCGTTTTTAACAATTGGTGTAATCAATCCGGTTGGGGTGGCAACAGCAACAGAAACATCAACATTGTTGTATTGTCTCATGACACCTTCAGCTTCTATCCAGTGAGAATTGGCTTCTGGAACTCTTCTTGCGGCAACAGCAATAGCTTTGATCAAGATATCATTGATGGATAACTTGTAACGATCTTTAGCATTGGCGTTTAATGACGCACGTAGTTTTAATAGTTTAGAAACAGATATTTGTGAGGACACGATATAGCTTGGATTTGTTTGTGTGGATTGTAATAGACGTTGACCAATGATTTTACGCATGTTTGTGATTGGAATATCAACATAGTCAGCAACTGAGGCGGCAGAGCCAGCAGCTGGAGTAGAGCTTGGAGCAGGGGAAGCAGTTTTGCTTTTTTCAGAATCAGCAATTGCCTTTTCAACATCAGCTTTCACGATGCGACCATTTGGACCGGAACCTTTGATTCCTTTTAGTGAAATACCTTTGTCTAATGCAATGGTTTTGGCTAATGGGGATGCAATGATTCTATCAGTTGGAGCAGATGATGATGATGATGTTGATGATGGTGTTGATGATGAGGATGACGAAGATACTGGTTGTGAGGCTGGCTGTGGCGAAGATGGTTTTTCTTCAGCAGGAGCAGCAGGAGCAGCAGGAGATGGTTTGGCAGATTCGACGGTAAAGTCTTTGAAAGCAGCAACGTCAGAGGCATCTTCAACGTAGACGGCAATTGGAGTGTTGACAGGGACATCTTTAGATCCAGCTTCAACCAAGATCTTAGCCAAATATCCATCTTCTTGGAACTCGAAATCCATTTGTGCTTTGTCAGTCTCGATCTCAGCAATGGCTTCACCTGGAGACAATTGATCACCAACAGCCTTGTTCCAAACGGCTAGGTTACCTTGGGTCATTGTTGGAGACAGTGCAGGCATACCAATGATGTGATGCTTAGGATATGAGGAGTTGAAACGAACAGCAAAAGAATTCAATTTGGTGCATCTGAATGAACTGTTAGTATCGAAATTGGGGGTTCAGAAGTCCATGCTTCGAAGCAACGAGCCTCAAAGAAAGAAGATCAAGACATACCTTGGAAGAGCACGGGCAGCTGGACGGGCTACTCTTGCAAGGGTGGCAATAGCTGACATTTGATGGAGAATTGAAGTTGAATACCAGACAAAACAGAAAAAAGAAAGTATTTCAGAAATAGTGTGTTTTCTGTACTCTCATGATGTTTTTTATCTGCTGTTCCCACTTCCCTCCACGCAAAAAGACAGCCGCCGCCGCCGCCAAAAATGCCAATTTTCGGTGGAGGCGAAAAACCCAAGAAAATCAGCTGGTGCAAACATTACGTAAGGCGAGAGATCGAGACATCACATGACATATCACATGACATTACTAAGCCCGGGTAACTGCAGAAAATGGTGATGTTTTATTCGTTGATGTTTTTTTCACCGAGAGTTGTGAATTCAAAAAAACCTCCTTTCCGTCCAATTGCACTTCAGTCAGGAACAACATCAACCATTATCTCTCAATTACAATGGCCGCTTTAAAGAGATTCTCTACCCCTATCTTCAAACCATACTGGCCTTTCTTTGCCGGTGGTGTCATCGTCTACTGGTTAGTTGGCAAAGCTGCTGACGCTTCCTCAAACACTAGGGAATTCATCAACGATCCTCGTAACCCTCGTTTTGCTAGAGGTGAAAAACCAATTGAATTCAAAGATTAGGTTTAGTCACATTCAATATCCACCACTTCCATTAGTCTATCTCCATCATACCTTTCCTTTCAACAGCCAAATCAATTTTGATTATAGATGAATCATTCTTGATTTGGGACTACAACCCCATCACCAATTACATATTCCACAACTCAAATAAAATCTAAAAAGATATTTGTGGGTGGCTAAACCCCAAACCAAAGAAGATCAATATACTAGAAACATGTTTAATGACCCTAAAATTACAAATTATTAAAAAAGGAGGCAGAAAATCGAAAAATGAGAAGGGGGATGTAATATGCAGCATTTGTATATTTCTAAAAAAATGCTTCGTTATTGTTATGAAATAATCCAGCTTCTGAACTTGTAGACCATTGAGTTTCAAACTCAGCCTTCGAATGCTTTATTTTCTTTGAACTTGT
Organism: Wickerhamomyces canadensis; assembly: GCA_003707015.3. NCBI lineage: Eukaryota > Fungi > Ascomycota > Saccharomycetes > Phaffomycetales > Wickerhamomycetaceae > Wickerhamomyces > Wickerhamomyces canadensis. Next base: position 5,400 of record PPMU03000058.1, read on the forward strand.
GGGAAAATCTAATTATGTTGAATTGAAAAGATTGATCATGAAATCATTAAAATTTGAATAACTGTTGAAGAGTGTATGGATGGAAATCACTTGCATAATATGTGTAATGGTTGAGTTTGATCGGTGTATGGTTAAGAAACCGAGCCTGCAATATCTAAAGCGTGTTGCAATGAATCTAACAACTCAGCCTTATCTTCGAGTCCAACACTCAATCTGATAATGTTCTTATCAACACCCCAATTCTGAACCTCATCCAGCTCTTGGTAGTGTGCTAGGATTGCATATGGACAAGCAAGAGTGAAGTTGGTTCCTAAGCTAGGGCCTTTTGATAACTGAAGCTCATTGAAGAAAACTCTAGCAGCTTCAGGATTATGAAACACAAAACTAATCAAACCACCGTATCCGCCTTTCTTAGTCTTGATTTCATCATAATAAATCTTAGACGGAACAACACTAGGGTAGAACACCTCTTTAATCAAAGGAGACTTAACAATCAGATCAACAACAGCTTCACTATTGTCATTTGTTCTCTTAGATCTTGATTGAAAGTCCCTTGAGTTTCTCTCCAAATAAATAGCATCTTCATCCCAGAAGTTGTCCTCATATGTTTCATCAAAGTATTTCTTCAAAACGGGATAAAATGATGAGCCAGGGTTCAAAACTAATGATCCAGCCATAACATTCGAGTCACCACTGAAAACCTTGGTCAATGAAGAAACAATAATGTCAGCGTAGGGTGAAACATCAACATTTAAGAAATTTCCAACTGTCTCATCAACAACTACTGGGAAGTTATACTTCTCTGCTAACTTCTTGACTCTCTTCAGATTTGGGGTTTTCAATAATGGGTTTGATGGACATTCACAAAAGAAGCCTAGAATTCTCTCCCCAGAACTTAATTGCTTTTCCAATTGATCCAGAGATTCGTCATCACCAAATCCAAAAAAATAAACACCTGGTCCGAACTTTTTTAAAATATTCAAAGTATCGACATATGGGAAACCAAAGCAGACGGATTTAGCGTTTGGCAACGTTTTCAACAAAGCTAGGTGTGCATGGAATATACTGTTCATTCCGGAAGGAAATAAGTAAACATCCTCTTCTTTGATACAGGCTCTTTTCAAAGCTGAGGTATCCGAATCGCCTTCTTCCACCAAATTACCTGCAATTCTTCTCCTTAGAATAGTCTTTGCTTCAGAGGCGAAACTTAAATTCAAATTTCTTCCAAATCTTTCTTCAATGAAAGTTTTGTATTCCTTATCTTTATCCTCTCTTAGGTCATTATGTGTGATTTGAAGTTCTTGTAATACATATTCACCTAAACGAGATGAAATACCTTCACCAGCATGTTGCCAATATTGTTTGGCCAATCCATAATCCTTCTCGAGAACAAAAACAACTGCGATCTTTGCTTCGGCTCTATAAGTCTCTTCTTCCTTTGTTTTAGGAGCAGGTGTGGTTAACTGTAAGATTCTGATAGTAGGTAGTGGACTGGAGTCATTCTTTTCTTTAACAAACTCCCTACACCTTTTGGCGACGTTGTAACTAGGGAAGACAAATGCCCTTTCACCTTGTCTTCCAAATTTCTCCTCAATCAGTGAACACAGTTCCTTGATCTTGGAATGAATGAAGAAACGAGGATAACCTGAATTCATCTTCTTGACCACCCAGTCTTCCCCCTCTTCGTAACCTACTGTTGCCTCCCATGTAGGCAAAGTGACAGAGACGGCATGTGGAGTGTTGTTAGGAATACTTGCTCCTATTTCCTGAGAGGGAGGGAGCGCTGACGGCATCTTTGTTGCTTCTCTGAGCTGTGTAGCTTTGACGGGCTACAAAGTGTTGTTTTTTCGATGACTGAATTTTTCGAAGCAAGGGCTTTTCCGGTATTTTGAGCCCTGGTTGATACATAGTTAAGCTTCAGCAATCACCAAGTGGGATCTATCTGGTAAATATAATACCACTAGATATTACAGATACTGAAGATCCCTTATTCACTACCTTATTTGTGTTGACCTCATCTTAGGTTTTCACAATTGACTCCTCATCTCCATCAACCCTTTTCCATCCTCTCACACCATAATGTGTTTTCTGATTTGGTCTAGCTAGGTCCTTATCTTGTCTTATAACCTCTCATTGTTGTTAGTGCTATACCGCACCTCTTTGAGGGGATTATTAGATTCTCTATAATCTAATAACGTTTATGAGACATCCACAGATAAATACAACTATATAGATGAAATTTTTCACATTGAATATGCTGCACACTATATATTGAAAAAAAAAGATGCTCAACAGCTATCAAATCAAACACCTCCACGGACGAGGATATGAAGGTGTAGCGTCTAGATTCTCATTATTCCACTCTTTAATTCTGAGGGTGGAAGCACATTAACATGATCAATATGAATACAATATCTTCGATTCAATTATAATCGGTTCTCCATATTTCCTCAAATATGCTTGACGACGACGTAATTGATCTAAATATAATTCAGCTGATGTTTTAGATGTTAGCTGATCCATATTTGAGTTGAGTTGTAATAATAAGGGCAAATTACTCGCCAAGATATTAATATTAATGGCGATGTCGCAGCTATATTAAGATTTATTTAATAATAACCTATAATATAATATATAGTTGATCATTCTTTTGATCTCCAATCCGACTCCGGAGACTGACATTAACGGTCTCTATAGAATGTAAGCTTCTCAGTTCTCACCTGGAGGCTATTCAGACTATTCACGAGGCTAGGCTTCGGCCGACCACTAAAGAGAAAAATCCGAAATCTTCAATTTTCCTCCAATAAACCCGCTATTTTCATACAATTCCTTCGTTAAGCGACAAAATGATGAAGAACCAACTCAGAGGCCTCTCTTTCAACGGTTTCTGCGAATGCACTATTGTGAACCCTGAAGTGCTTCTCAAAGTATAAATAAGAAGCGATGATTCTCTAGTCTTGATGGGATGCCCAAAGATTGATTATCAATCTTGCGCCTGAGATGAACAATAAAACTATAGAGGAGATTAGCGGTTGTGCTAGTAATACATTGGCGGCTCAAATGAGTCACGCTGGATCAATACTTGATGAAAAGGTGCAGGATGATAACATGGACAATAAGAGAATGATAATTGATGTGCCAGATGGTGGATACGGTTGGGTTGTGGTATTTGGAGTTTTCCTCTTTCAGATATCAACATGGGCTTCGAATTCAGGGTTTGCCATATATTTGGCTTATTATCTTGAAAATGGTCAATTTGAAGGAGCTCAGAGTGTCGATTATTCTGCCATTGGTGGGATTGCATTTGGTGCTGGCTTGATTTTCACCCCAGCCATCCTTTATCTCAAAGAAATTACAAATGTTAGGATTGTATTATCACTTGGAGGGATATCTCAATTTCTGGGAATTTTCTTAGCTGCATTCAGTACAAGATTATGGCAACTCTATTTAACCCAGGGTTTACTGATCGGGTTTGGATTGGCTCTTATCTTCACTCCTGCTACGATATTTGTTCCGCAATGGTTCAGAGAGAAAAGATCAATGGCACAGTCATTATGTTCTTCAGGATCTGGTGTGGGCGGTGTTATGTTCAATTTATCGATCCAATCAATCATCAAAAACATTAATTTGAGATGGGCATTGATCATACAGGCTATAATTTGTACTGTTTGTACTGCAGTTGGTGTCATACTGGTCAGATCCAGAGATAATCATGTCAAATCTAGCTTTAAAGTGTGGGATAGAGATATCTTCATGTCCTTTGCCTTCTTGTTAGTATCATTGTTCGCTATATTTACACTGCTTGGTTATGTTATATTGCTATATAATCTTGCTGACTTCACTAGATCTCTTGGATATTCGGATTCACAAGGTTCAGTTGTATCATGTATGGTCTCCGTTGGTGTTTGTTTTGGAAGACCCATTTTTGGAAGGCTCTGTGATAGATTCGGACCAGTTACCTCAAACATGGTAGCTCATATTCTTGTTGGTATTTTCTGTTTCTCTATTTGGATCCCTGCTAGAAATTACTCCACAGCAATTGGCTTGGCTATCGTCCAAGGTTCATTGATGGGTTCCATCTGGGTGAGCTGTGCTCCTATTCTTACGAGATTATTTGGATTGAGAAATCTTGCAAGTGTTTCAGGTTTGTTCTTCTCTGTTATAGGTTTTATTGGTATTGTTTCCCCAATCATTGGTATCGAATTGAGAAGTGATCCTCCTTCACTTAAATCATACTCACCAACACAGTACAGAAATCCCGCTATCTTTTGTGGAGTTGCTTATCTCGCTTCTGCTTTCATATTATGGGTGATAAGGTCCTATCTAATCTCTAGGGATGAGATTGCTGAAAGGGAGAACTCACACGAGGATAACAATGAATTGCATATTTCAGTGAGCTTTAAATGCATACTATCAAATCTACTTGCAAGATCCAAAACGAGAAAAGTCTAGTATAGTTTTGAAGCTACATCCTATAACCTCGGCGATTCAATAGCTTTCATTCATTGAACTAGCTTCACAGATCAGCTTCCTTTGCATCAACATCTTCACCAGCTGATAGTAAGTATTTGGAAAGTTGCCCCAGAAACTATCAATATGAACGTTGAATATGTGTTGTACTCCATTCTCGTATTCCTCGCTGATTTTCTTCCACTGAGGTACTGAGGTGGATCCAAACAACCGAATAAATCATGTATTGAGATTTTACTCATCTATACCCTCTGAACTGTCTAAACCTGAGAATATGAATGATCCAGGAAATGGCATGAAGCCATCGCCACTAACAAAAAGTCTTCTGTGTACATATCCCCAGTAAACTTGACTCAGCAACCATTGTTCTGTTATCACATCAGGAACGGGATCTGTAACTTTCGAAATCAAAAATGAGGAACTGATTTGCTGTAATAACAACAGAGCAAACGACATGTACGCTAGTTTGATCCTCAAGAAATGGAAGACGATACCAAAGCCCAAGATCAGTCCCGAACGAGATTCAACCCACTGCTCCAGTTGACTTTCATACACCTTCAATCTATCAAAATATGTGTATCTTAGAATACATTTCATAGTGATTCGAATCATCATGAAGGATGAGAACAGACTGAGGTAAACCAATGGGTCAATTATGTTCCCAAATATAAACACGATGAACGATGGCCATGTTCCAATTTTGGAATTGCAGAAGATTGAAATGTATAGTGAGATCAAAACATTTCCAAAGTCTGGCAACGAATAGGTGATCAAGGTGAAAAATGAGTTGATCAACACCAAGTTCAAATAGTCATATATAAGCTTCTTCAAGTAGTTGGTTTGATGATTAGATAACCTGGTACGACTGGTAACGAACCTTGTTATAGAACTAGTGCCATTATCATCAGTTGGTATTCTGTGATGTGTAGAAAGAGACGCAAACCTTTTGGTAGTTGGGGAAACTTGATCAATATACGCAAGACCAGAGAGGAAGAAGTCTTCGAATCTGTCAAGATAAAAACAATAAACTATCAGTGGTGAAATCAGATCAAGATTGAGCACATTATTGACGATTAGCGGCACGATGAAATCAGACTTCTTATGAAAGATAAAGCAGCCCAGTTTCATCAAGGACTTGAGCAGATAGGCCAACACATGAAGAACAAGAGATAGCTCCAATGTGAGAAGAGTGAATTTGAAGTTTTTTGCCTCTTCGTACAACTGCTGGTTTTGAAGAAGTCTGTATATTCCCAGGAGGGCAAATTGGATGCCCTTGAAAACGGATATGAGGGAGTAACTAGGGTTCGGTTTGGAAAGGAAAATGGGGGAGGCCATCAATGTTTGTTTGCGCCTTTTGAAGAGGAATGAACGCAACGTTTTCAGTCTCGAGCGATCTGATGATTATTCAGTACATTTCTTAGATGCGCGCGGCTACAGCAAAATGAACGTCGTTGACAAAAACAAAACTCCCAAACAGTGGAAGGGCAAACTTTTTGAGGAGGTGTACATTTGTTGATGGTTATTGGGAGGTGTCATCGATTGGAACCTTGCGGTCCAGCCCCTCTCCTCGTTCCTTGCGATCAATCATGATGTCCAGGGCCTTCTTGGGTCCAAATTTCTTGCTGAGCTTCCCCCAGAACAACCCACAAGCGTTGCACAGTGATCTTGGACCAAACGGGCCTCTTCTCCATTCAGGAGTATCCTGTGAGGCGCATTGAAGACACTCCCGCCCTTCCTCCCCTTCCAATACCGTCAAATCTTCCTTTTCCTGGCTCTTATCGTTGTCCTCACTCGCTAGTGAAATGTCTGTCAGTGGTGTACTCCGGGTAGTTGAGACGTTTTCAAACCCGTTTGTGGTTGTCGCTGTTGTTGCTGCTGGTGCCATCAATATGGGTGACGACACGCGTTGTATTGGTGGTAGCAATATAGGTGATGACACTCGTCGTATTGGTGGAAGTTTTGGTGGTGGATCTTCATGAGGCAGAGATTCCTTATAGTCCTTCCACTTCCGGATATAGGCTTGAAGATTAAGCACAGAGTTCCTCATCAACTCTAGTTCATGTGGTGTTACCTCATCAATATACCTATCCAAGTTTCCAGCTGGCCCATGGTAAGCATTTTCAAGCCTCTCATAAAATCCCAAAACTGTCCTGTACGTCTGGAACATCTTCTCAATACCATATCTCAAATCATTCATCTCTACATCTCTATCAAGACTCCCACTAAATTTATAAAGTGACAAACTTGAGGGGAACCATGGATCATTGACATTCCTCACGTTCCCAATAGTTGATGTTTCGGAAAGGTGGTCGATTTGTTCACACACCAATGACGAATGGGGTGCTTCATATAGCGGTGGTCGTTTAGCTCTGTGAACGGATGTTAGTTGATGAGTCTGATATTTCTGACCGATAACGTACTGCTCATCAGGATTTATTGTCATTTGTGGTGATGACTTTCATATAGATCTCTGGATTTGCATTTCAGCACTTGTGGAGAGCAAAATAGACATCTGTTGGTTTTATAGAGTGACTATAATATTCTCTGTTGTATATATAGACTCAAATTGTAAGCGCAACAGAGAACAACATTTTCCACGAGTTGTTTATGGCCCGAGTTCAAATAACTTCTCTGTCTTTTTGAGTGCTTTTGTGCTTTTAAACTTAGCTTAGTCATGATCTCATCTAGATACTTCATTTCCGAATTAGGCAAAATGTAAACAAAGCCGAAATTCTTGCACAATCTCAAAAGATGAATTGAAAATAGTCAGAAACACTCAACCACCACGAATGATCCAGCAAGATCAGGAAACAGGAAACGCCAACAAGAAGGACAACAACATGACAGAAGCCTCCTCATCTTTCGCAACCAGCTTCTGGGTAAGTAATAATTACTCCGCACACGAAGAGAGACTAAGATATGCTAACGTGTGATTGATTCTACAGGGCAGAGATGATAGAGGGCCAGAGGTGATTATCAACAAAATGAATCAAGGTTCTCAAACCATGGAAGAACTTCAGGCGTTCCTCAAAGAACGTATCTCGATAGAGGAAGACTATTCAAGGAGAATGATGAACTTATCAAAAAAATTTCAAGTCACTGGGATTTACGAAACTGGTCAACTGAGAGAGTCTCTAGATACATTGAGACTTGAGACTGAACAGATCTCTAAATCACATCTAAACGAATCAAGAAAATTAAAGTATGAGATCTACGACAGAACTGAGACTTATCTTTCAAACTTCAAAGCTACTAGAAAGCCAGTGGAAACATCAATTGAAAACTTACTGAGATCAAAGAAGGCATTAACCCAAAGAGTTCTCAAACTTAAAGACAAGTACCAGCTGGAGGTCACTAAATTGAACACATATCTTGCTCAAGAGGCCCTTTTGCTTGGGAAAGAAATGGAGAAAAATAGGGATCGGATTTATAAACAGCAAGAGATTGTTACTGAACTTAGAGCTGAATATCAGGTTTCTTGTTCAAAATTGGAAGAGTTGAATAAGATTTGGATTCAGGAGTGGAAAGGTTCCAGCTGTAAATTGCAGGATCTAGAGGTTGAAAGAATTCAATATCTAGTAAGAAGCCTGTGGGAATACTCTAACTTGGTATCCTCAGCTTGTGTAAGTGATGATACATCCTGTGAAAATCTCAGAAAGTCTTTAGAATTTTGCGATCCAGACCAGGAAATCCAACATTTCATATCCAAGTTCCAAACTGGTACAAAGATCTACTCAAGTCCAAAGTTCGTTGATTTCATCAATGGCGCGTCCCCTAATAGTGATGGGACGGACATTGTTTTACAAAAGTTTGGCCCAAGCAAAGAATCCAGAACTACCTCTGCTCATACAACCTCTTCATTACATTCCCAACAGTCAACATTAGCCCCTCTGAATCCAAGTGTCCGTCACAATGCAGCGTTGTCTTCAGGATCTCATCTGCAAAGAAGAGCTCCTCCTTCTGACGATGGCCAGACATCGATCTCAAATCCATCCACAAACTCAATGCTTCACAGGGAAGAAAGCGCTTACTCCAATCCCACCTCAATTTCAAGTTTTACTGATACAGTGGATCATGAACTGAGGTCTTCTCAAAACTGGAATTCTCCAATGCGTCGTCGCAGTAGAAATTCAGCTAAAAATAGTATCAATCTGAAGGAAGGCTCTAAGTCCTCGAGTTTGAACAGAAGATCATTTATTCTGGATCAGGGCACCACGAAACCTCCTGTCGAGTATGTTGACTTGACTAGTGAGGATCCTTTACGAGCAACATTAGAGGATTTGAAGATAGGTGGAAATGGGGATATGAATAAGTTCAAAGAATACATGGGTACTTCCATATCCCAAAGCAGATCTTCCAACAACAATGATCCATTTAGGGATTCCACCACTAGCCAAAATACAAATGGAACTACGATTAGACCAAAATCTATGATTGTGGAGGCCTCTAATCCTATGATGGATCAGTCGAAGCAATCAAGGAACTCGAATAGGCTGTCCTTCCATGCAGGTCTGAGATCGCAGAGCAAATCGTCCATCAACCTACAGGCAAAGTTGTCGACCCACAACTTACCAAACATGACAGCAAATGGAAGAAGAGTTCTTCAGCATGTGAGGGCACTGTTTGACTTCAACGCAAGCATAGAAGGTGAAGTGTCCTTTAAAGAGCATGATATTTTATCAGTTGTTCACATGCAAGAAGACGGATGGTGGGAATGCGAGAATATGAGAACAGGCCAGACAGGGCTGGCTCCTTATAATTACGTAGAGAAGATTTGATGCAACTGGACAATATTTTCCCATTGAGATATGGGTGCTCTATATAATGATTTTAATGAATGTGCTTTTGAAATTAATTGTGAGATAACAATGTAGCCAGTACATATTAACACCTCATCTTCTCTAAAGCCCTCATATTATAATGGGAATCTTCGAATTGTATATGACGAACATCAACTGTTTAACTTTGACCAATCCCGTCTAGTAAGTTCCTCTTATTCTCCTTGCCAGCTGTATATCCTTTTGCATGATTGTTACTCTCTTTGCATGCAGAGCTAGAAGATTTGTATCCTCGAATAACCCAACCAAGAACGCCTCAGCAGCTTCTTGTAGAGCGAGAATTGCAACAGATTGCCATCTCATCGCCAGTCTATCGGCAGGATCAGCGTAGTCTAATGCAACCTCCCTTACTACTCTTGCAAAGGGAAGTTTGGCAATCAATAAGTCGGAACTCTTCTGATATTTTCTTATCTCTCTGAGTGCAAGTGTTCCTGGTCTGTATCTTCTTTTCTTCCCTGCTGTTACTGGATCCCCCGGCACATTTCTATTTATACCTGATATTCTTTTTCTTATGGATGTAGGTGAAGTGACTCTGGCCATTGTATGGTGCTATACTGGTCTATCTGAGGAAGTTTAATATGTGGTCAGCACATACTCTTGAACCTCTATATATTTTTTTTTCCTATAGTAAGAGTGCCCATACCGCGTCTCTTTTTCACAATACCCAAAGCGGAAATGTATTTAAAAACGGCAATTAATCCTTTTTTCTAAGAGCTTTTAAGGGTGAAGAATAATTGGCACAAGTTCTTCTACAGGGGCATCCTAAATTTTACAGGGAAAGAGCAAGAAACACAGTATTCTTCGAATGGGTTTGTACTTTGCGTGCTTAGCTAATCACAAGGATCCAAATAAATTCGCGAATACTCGAAAAAAACTATAGAATTGGAAAACGTAATAACTACAGCTATCAAAACAACGCTCATTTCTCCATCTACCGATCTAACCATTTTCCTGTCTTATTTCTTGGACAATGGCTCCATTCCACGAGGAGAACTACTTGGTATGTCAGCAAGGCTGCTGTTACACATGCGAAAACTGTCAATACTAACTCTGATTCCATGAAGATAATATCACCAGGTTCTTCTATCACCCAAGTGCAATTTGGGTTAGGCGATTCATTCCTGCCTCCAACTCTAGAGATACCTACAAGAGTATACAAACACCCTTCATTACCAGATGCCTATGTCTCCAGCTCGGACATCGAGTCAGATGTCGTTTATCCGATTGTGAAGGGTGAGATCACTGATATCAAAGCTTTCAATTTTTTCTTGAAACTAATCTACAAATCAATCCTTCAAAAACATCCGAATGTCTCTAACATCCCATTCTTACTTATTTCCTCCTCAAAATGGTCAAAGCTAGACGTTGAAAAAATCACACAGTATGTTTTTGAATCGATGGAGCTGAATGCGTTTGTCATCCTGCCTCAGGCATTGGCCGCTGTCTATGCACATGGTGGACAGCCAAACTCTCTTGTCATTGACATTGGTGCTCAAAAGACTGAGATCATTCCAGTGGTAGATTATGGTGTTGTTGAAAGTTCCAAGAAAATTATACCTTATGGGGGTGATAGTATAAACGACTTTCTGAAAACAATTTTACCTGATCTTTCAGCCGCTCAAATAGAGGCATTAAAGAAATCAAAGATTTACGAAATCTTAAGTGATGAAGAGAAAAAGAAGTCGTTCTTTGGAATTGATGGGCTGAAGGAGAATGATGAATCCGAATTTGATGTCGCTGCAATTGTTACCTCTGGTAGAACAAGAGAAATTTTAGAAGAAAGAGAGAAGAAGAATCAGAACTCAATTCCAAACTCTCAACTTGAGAACAATTCTTTCTTTGATGACGACAATAATGAGATTGTGGTTGGAAAGGAAAGATTTAAAGGGTCTGACACATTAATATCTAAAATTTCAGAGGCATCATACGCATCCCTGATGAATATTCCTGATCTGATCAAACGTCAAGAATGTTGGGATCATATAATACTGACAGGTAAAACCTCTAGGATTGAAGGGTTCCAAGAAGCATTTAACACTCAACTGATTGATGATCACTTGATTGGGAAGCTAGAGCAGAATGCTGCCAAAGCTGCTTTCCAAGCAGGTTCTGTTGGTCCCTCTAACTTCACCCAGGTCCCAAATTCAATCAAGTTTGAAAAAATGCCAGATTATTTCCCAGAGTGGAAAAAACAAGGATTTTATGACATTTCTTTCCTAGGCGGACAGATTGTTGCCAAGCAGATCTTTGGAACAAATAATGAAAATCTATTTGTGAGCAGAAACCATTATAATGAGAAAGGTCCATCTGCTATTTGGGATATTGCGTTCTAGACTAAAATTCGAATGCAACTACTGAACTGACTTTGTCTGTAACTATGAACTACTTTTTGATATCTGTAATGTCTACCTCCTCGTCTTCTAAATCTGCCCTGCTTTGAGAGAATGCTCCCCGGTCTTGATTAGCATTCAAAAGGTCTAGTTGATTTTCTTCATCTGTTGATAAGTGATCAAGTTTCTCCCACTTTTTGAAAAAGTGCACTAATATCTGTGCCGTCACAACTTGTAAAGCTTGATATATCACCAGTGATACCAAAAGCTTACCTAAGTAGCGGAAGTCATCACCATATTGAGATGATACTAAAGAGACACCGAGTGCTGCTGTTTTGGCCGCGCCGCAAAACATAATGCAGATTGTATCTCTTCGGTTATAATAAAATGGTCTGAAGAACTTATAACTCCACTTATACAACTTTGATGAGTCTTGCAGAGGCTCCTCCTTAAATATCAAGGGAATGAAGAAAGGTCTGGCAATAACGTAGCAAATAACAGTCCAGAACAGATAAATACCTATGTTAAAGAACACCAGAAATATAACTGAGGCCTTGGGAACCGACGTGAATGCGTGTTGATAGAATGCGGTTGAAAATGAGCTGAACATTATAAGAAGCAAACAGAAACTACTAACCTTATTGAATCTGAATGTGGTCAAGAACCATTTAGTCTGTTTTGGCCATAAGTTTTGAATGAGTTGCCCCACAACAGTAGGAACGAAAACGGACAAGCCTATCTGTTTCATCACTTGTCTATAAAGCTCTTGAACAGAGCTACCTGATGCAGGATTTCCAAATTTCCAAGCACTGTTTGAGGTGAACATTTGTAGTAAAGCTGGAGAGACAAATGCACCAAGCATATTCCCAATAAATACCTCACAAAGACAAAGTAAAGCATTACCATTAGCTTGTGTGGTCATAACAACGTTGGATGAGACAGTAGTAGGGCAAGTAGAAGTGACCACAAGTCCCATGAGAACCCATTCATCTATGTGTGTATCATTTGCAGCCTTGATAGCACTGCAAAGGCCGAACATTATGCTCGGTGTGATCAAGAATGAAATTACCAAAACAGTTATATGTGCCCTCCACTTTCCGAGACTTTTCAACAATTCCTTTGTACCCATGGATAATCCAGACTGCAAGAATATAACAATAACAGCACCATATCCTATTGAATATTGACCACGAATCAGCCCTCCATGTCTGGCAAAGTTTGGTGCAAATCTAGCTATGATGATGAAGATGGCCAACGTTATGAAAAACCATTGTTTTATAGCAAAATCTATCATCGAATACACAGGCCTGAACACTCTGGGGTTCTTCGAAATGAGGGCGTTCCTGAGGGACATATCTGTCAGTTCACATGCGTTTTGTATGGAGGAATTTAGTAGTTGACGACTTACATTTGCAATTTTCTATGCTATGATTGAGATTTCTTCGTGTCTGTGGGCTCCACGGACCGGTGCAGTCATACTTAATGCGTGAGCACCGGACCGTCTGATACCCGTCTAACATCAAGACACCACATTCTTGAATGCCATACTGGAAAAATCAAAACCAGGAACCACAATCATCAACAATGTCTCCAAGGAGAACTGAGAAGCTGTGACCTGTACAAGGCCCCTGAGACATAGTAAGAAATCCCCCCGCTCTACAAATGTTCAGCCCCAGACTCAAAAATACCACAAAATATGCTTACAGGCTCTCACTTCTCACAATGTCATGGGTTCCAGTTATGATTGTATTCAATGAACATGTGTGTTTTATTGGTAAGATTGAAGGATCTTCGATGCGCCCAACGTTCAACCCGACCTCTAACTCACAGGATTGGGTTCTTTTGTGGAAATGGGGCGTTAGAGATTACAATGGGATTCGTGTGAATGATGTGATTTTGTTCAGATCGCCGACCAATCCAGAGAAAGTGTTATGTAAAAGGGTGAAAGGAGTTCAAGGAGATACAATCTCAACTCGATATCCTTACCCAAGAGAGGTGTGCCGAATTCCAAGAAATCATCTATGGGTTGAAGGTGATAATGTTCATTCAATTGACAGCAATACCTTTGGGCCAATAAGTACAGGACTGGTGCTGGGAACGGCAAATAGAATAATATTTCCTTTCAGCAGGTGGATGCGTGTGCCTAATGGTGGAAGAGAGGCTAGAATAACCAAGATTGAAGCATATGAATGACATGATCACGATAGCTGTAATACTCAGCTCAACTAACAAAAACTCATATGAGGCCAACTCTCCAAATTGGTAGAAGTGGACCAAAAAATAGAATGAAGCCACTGTATATAGCTTTCCCTGTGAATGAGCCAGGAGTCAAGACCCACACCGTAGATAAAAGATGTTCTGCTTCTAGTTACCCGGGGTGAATGAAACTATCTTAGATTGCATAAGTTTTGTTAAGAGCACGTACATTTTCTCTGTCGACGACTGAAAAAAAAAACTTCGTCGAAAAACTTTCAAAGTTACCTGACACTATATAAAGCTACTATATTTAACCACTATACTGCAATGTCTGCTCCACAAATCGAAGAAATCACCGAAGAAATCCCACAAGGTGCTGAAGTCACTGTCATTTCCAAAAATGAAAAAAAATCAAGAGCTTTGATCGCTAAATTGAACTTGAGAAAAGTTGACGGTATTTCAAGAGTTACCTTTAAAAGAAGAGGTAACCAAATCTTCGCCATTGATAACCCAGATGTTTACAAATCAGCTGCCGGTACTTACATTGTTTTCGGTGAAGCCAAGTTAGAAGATTTGACCCAAAGATTACAACAAGCTCAAGCTCAAGCTGATGCTGGTGTTGTCCCAGCTGGTGAACATAGCCATGACCACTCTCATGCTCATCCTACCGATCCAGCTTCAATTACTGCTGATTTGCAAGCTGCTTCTTTACTTGACAAGAAGGAAGAAGAAGAGGAAGATGAAGGTGAAGTTGACGAATCTGGTGTCTCTGCCAGTGATGTCGATTTAATCATTGAACAAACCAATGTTTCAAGAGCTAAAGCTGTCAAAGCTTTGAAGAAACACGATGGTGACATTGTTAATGCTATTATGGAATTATCATCATAGATATGAACACGTTTATTTGTTTAGATCCGTCATGGAGACGAAAGCTGCAATCAGAATTAAAATGATATCTTGATTCGGTTTGCTAGATATTGGTTTGTAGTATAGATTTTTCGTCTGATGCCTGGAGTTCATTTTCACTCTTTGTTGTCTCTTCAACTTTAGACACACCTGAATCTCCATTGATGAACCCACATCGAGGGCATACATATCTGACAAACTGAGGTTCTTGACCTGGAGGTGCCAGTCCATTATGTGAAGAACAATTAGCACATATCAGAGCAAATCTATTCGATGGGTTCAGTTCATCGGAACCCATCACTGCCTCAATGATTGAGTCAAACCAACTTTTCGATTGTGTAGGGTAAGCTTTGAACACACCAGGCTGTAATGATAGCTTCATCTCTTCGAGTTGCCTCTGTTTCTCTCGTAACTCCTCATCAACCTGTGCACTAAGATCGGTACCATCCGAAAATCTTTGTAATAGTGCCTGTGTTGAAGAGAACTTAGTCTTCTCCTTCAACTGGTCTATCTTTTCTTCATGTTGACTTCTCAGTTGCTCAATCCGGTGAAGTGCTCTTGAGATTCTGATGGCATTAAGGATCTTGATGATTCTGAAGAAGACAAAAGCCACAATTGGAATAGAAATCATGAGGTTTATGTGCACCCATTTCAGATTGTTTGCGTGTAAGCCAGTGGTATATGCGATATAAATCAAGGAAAACAAGTAACCAATTGAACCATATAGAATCAACAGATTTCGAAGAGATTTCTGTTGGTGTTGATATTTTGTGACGTTTCTCTCAGTTTGTGTGATTTTTTTGGCCAAAAGAGATAAATCTCTTTCAAAAACAGCTGGATCAAAATCCCTTGATTTCAAAAATGATAACCATCCCATTTTCAGCAGCAATGGTTGCTTCTATATTATGGGATGGCGTAGAAAGCTATGTTTTCCCGAAAAAAAAATGAAAGACGCCAAAAAAATAAAATATAACACGCCAATCCCACAACATCACCAAATCAGAGACGATTAATGCCTTACCGGGAAATCAGCTACTCCTCACTGGATCTTGGTAGTGAAACACAACAGCAGTCCCCAACACTTGTGACAACAGCGTTGGGAAACGCTATACTTGAGATACAAGGCGAATTGGTGTTGCCCACAGAGAAACCACAAGACTTGAGTCCCGAAGAAGAAGGTAAATATGTTGAAATCAGCCAAGGGCATGCTGTTCGTTTCGGAAGATTAGAACTCGATGATACCAAGGCCACGTTATTCATAGGGACTTCGCAAAGACTCATAGGCGAAGTGCAGAAGTTGAAACCTCCTTTGGCACTGATGAAGTTTCCCACTGAGAAAGAAACATCAGATATACAGATAGTCGACGTGATAAAGTACAAAATTATTTTTACAGGAAGACCATTGCCTATTATGTGATTGAAATATTTCTATGCTTCCTCATCTTGGATCAGTTCCTCAATGATATCATTTACATTTTGACCTTTATTCAATTTGTTTTGAATTTCTGAGGGTTCTGTAGTTGACTCTTGTTGTAACTTGTCCAATTCATCAATTGCTCGCTTCGCTGGTTCTGCCGCGTTTGGAGCATTCTCCAGTTTAGGATTCTTACTCACTTGGCTCAAGTCTTTGGCTTTTTTCATATCAGCAGAGAATTGGCCACCCGAATCCTCCTCTATTTCTTTTCTAACACCAGCCTTCTTACCATCGCCGACCTCTTTAATGTTTGGAGATCTGGACCAACCTGTACTGAATAATGGATCCATTGAAAATATAGGGAAAGGGTGTGCTTCGGTGTTAAATACAACTTTGTTTAATGGAAGAACTTCCTCCTCACTATCATCAAACAGCAAGTAGAGATATTTGAGCGTTTCTGCCAACCAGAATGACTCCATATTATCCTTTTGTTTAGGTGGAACAGTAGTGACGTCTTGAAGTGAGGTATATGATCCTTTTGAAGTCTTTGTATACTTTTCAAAGCTTTGGAAAATTTCCCAACCCCATTCTCTATAAATTGGATCTCTGGTGATTCTCCATAAGATGAATAAACTTTCAACAGTTTCCGGTCTCTGCAGATTATGCTTATCCAGTGGCCTGATGTTGAAATCTTGGGTACTCGCGCTGTTTTCATTGAAAACCGCTATCTCAGGGGCCAACCCAGTAGCTGTGCCCTCATACAATTTCCAACAAGTGTGCGTGATTTCTTTACCGAGCATCAAATCTTCCTCTTTGAGATTGGTCCAGGTAGATGATTTACGAGCAAATTCGAGTGTTTCACCTTCAGTTGCACCAAGTGCAAATAAACCACCAATAAAACAAACTAAATGATCCATTTTTGTTGACAAGGGACCACCGATACCATGTTCGAGCTCACCCAAAAATGATAGACCATTTGGTTTAGATTTTCTCAGTAAATGGGTTTTGATACCACTGACACTTTCCTGGTACATGGTGTTGTATAGTGGTTCAAGCTTCTCAGTTTGTAAGTATTGTTTTAGGAGGTATTCATAATAAGAATCCCCTCTCGATCCTAATCTGATCAAATTTCCTTGATATCTACCAGTTTCAGGGTGTACATATATTGGAACCAGGCCATCTTTCGGATGATTATCATCCAAAACCTTCATCACATTCTCGACCTTTTTCCAATATAGTGATTCACCAGTTAACTTTGATAAATATTTGAACTCCAACTGAAGAGTAGACACTTCAGCAGTAGAGGAAGCTCCATTATCAACATGACTTCTCTTTCCTTTACCCGTTTTCAAGTTCACTGATGCATAAGGTAAGCCAGAAGGTGATTCAAAAGCACCAATGATTCTATCACCCAAATCAGTTGCCTTTTCGAGAAACATATCATTGCCCGATAAGTAATATGCTGATAATAAACCTCCAAGCATTCTAATTGTTGTCTCAAAAACATTAACGTCATAGTCAAAGTCATATGTCAGTTCATTGGCAACCCAAGCTTCGGCAGTGGCAAATTCTTCATCCAATCCCATGATAAGCATAGTGTCCAACGAATCAACAATGATCCAACCTAAAGGTAAAGGTCCCATATTTTTACCTTTCCCTGAAATTGGGTTGTATTCATCTTTACCCCAAGCATCACTTTCATAATTTTTCCAGGTATCTTTGAAGGCTTGTTTCACTCTCTCTTGCTTTTCAAGCATAGTGAGATCCTTTTCAAACTTGGAATCAGCATTGAGCTCATTCTTCAAGAACCAACCAATGTAATAGCAAACATAAAATGCTATCAAAAGAATGGTACCTTTGAACAGCATGAGTTTTCTCTTTCTAGACTTTGCAGATGCTTTTGTTGTATATCCAGTGGAACCAATGGGCTTATCTTTGTATAAGGGTAACTTGTCTTTATCTTGATTAAGGGTAGGAACAGTGTTTTTTAAGGCTTTCCAGTATGAAGTTGAACTGGTGTTGTTGATGGTTGACCGATTGTGACTCCTTAGGCCTATCCCTGGTTTGAAATGTGACTGTTGATTGGGAGACATGTAACAGAAACGCAGAGATGCTTTTATAGAGAGCACAAATCAGACTAGATCAGTAAGGATGATTGGTTATACTTGACACGATCTTGTTTTCATGACGTCTACTCAGCATCAACGAGCGCGCGCCAGTAAATTGTGAAATATTAGTTGCAAAAAAATTAATCGCGACAATTAGCCACGTGATCTCGAACGTCGTCGTCGTCGTTGTCGTCTTGCTTTCTTCCGCCGATTATCTTCGAAATGTAGCATCTCTCTTTTAGTCAATACTTCGGTTCCTCTTATATTAATGACAGCTGTTTTCTTTTGGGATTACCTTTTTTCACAAAATCTAAGAGGTAAGACTGGTCTCTGATTTTGTGTCACTTTGCTAAATTGAAGGCTATAAAACATTTTTTATGCTTATGCTCCAATGACTACAAATGATTACACTGCACCAACTGGCTTCAAAACATATTGTTCTTCATTAGTCACGGAATATCCCTCGTTATGGTGCACCTATTTCTCAATATGAGGTTGCCTACTCAAAGGTCGATTGGTTCATTCTTCTTTAAAATCTTCAAAGCTGTTTCACCGTTTGAATTGTTACGTGGAAAATATCTAGGTTCCTTGAGGCTATTGTGGTCGACGTGAGTTTACAATGCCAGAAGGTATGGGTCAGTTAAGGATGATGATGAGAAAACTCTATGTACTGGAGAACATAAAATCAAGCCTGATTTCTCCAAAAAATTTGATAGGAGAAGATCAGTTCTTGAGCTTTTGGAGAAATTTTCTTCGGAGTGCATGGTATTAAGAAAGTCTCAAGAACATGAGGTGAGCGACCGCATATCCTACCCCTACTTATACTTAGCTTTACTGAGGTACATTCCTGAAATATACTCAAATCTCTTGAAGGCTGCGAAAGATCAGAAGGATTGTGAATTGTTCTATAATCTTTCAAGAGAAGCACTTAAGTGCATTTTGTATAAAGAAGAGTTCTTTTACCTCATAAAGAAAGAAGATCATCTATTTGCTGATGCTCTCAACGGTAGGCTAAAGTTTACAATTTATGATACCTTACTTCTCAATATGTTTTTGGATAAACATCCAGAAGGCTCAGAGGGCATTGATAGCTGAGAAAGCAAAGCTTCTACAGAACTCCTAAATTTTTTGGATGATTTCAAAATAGTGAATGTCAATGTGACAAAGGAAGGTGATGTTATACAGTTTCTTCAAGAGAGGTTAAATGATAGCTTGTCGGGCTCTTTGGGAGAACGATTAACTGATCTCCCACTCCATACTTTGGTTGAAGAATTGTTCAGTAATTTCAAAAGAAATCACTATTCAGCCACTTCCTCAAACCCACCAGAATCTATTATTCGTGATGAGGTTGTCGGAGATAGAATAGCATCAATGACGAAAGTCATGGATGGTGTTTTGAAGGCATTAGGGAGAAGTGAAGCTCATCGCTGTTACACCAGGAATGAAGAAACACTTAGAACACCTTTGAAAGATTCATGCTATTTAGGCTCCAATCCAATAATAAAGAGATATAAAGCAATGCTAGAAAAATTGAAAAGACTTCACAAGGCAAGTATCACCCCGGATGTGACAATCAACATGGATATCATAAAACTTGAATCAGGAAAAGAACAAAAGATCAATACAAAAATACCAATTGAAGTCAAACTTCCAAGCCTTGCCAAATCTTTAGAAGCCAAAATCTCTGATATCAGAAGGCAGTTAATATTTCAAGCAATATTTACTTTGTCTGATATCGCTTTCCTCGATGATGGTCTATCTTACTTTGAGATGATGAAGATTGAAGGTTATAATGCGGAAACTAAAACCTACAATGTTTCTAGGATCGTTCTAGATAAACCAGAAAGTGAAGTCACGAGCAATATGCTCATAGCTTATTCAATTTTAAGACGGTTTGAAGAGCTAAAAGCTAACGAAGAAAACTTCAAGATTGACGAAAACCATTTGATTGACGAAAACCATTTGATTGAATCACAGAACATTCTCTTGGAGAGTTTCTCGGATCTCTTACCGAACTCCATTGACGAAGAGAGAGAACGCTACACTAAAAATTATATTGAAATTTCTCAAGATCTTAAAAAGAAAATTGAGCTTTTTATTCCATCGGAGAATGAAGAAAGAATTCTCTCAACGTCACTCCTGAATAATGGAGACGAGGCTATCAAGTCAATAACTCTTGAGGCTGAGCTGTTCATAAAGATATTGAATAATGAACAAAACTCACATCTTCCAGACCTAAAACGAAGAATCATGTCGATAAACTCACCAGACCTGAAAATTCAACTCAACATTTTGGATGAGATTGAGATTTTGATGATCAAGAACCATGAAAATTGCGAAGAAGTGCAATGTGCAAAAAACGAGATAATCTCAAAATCTAGGGTATTTGAAGAAAACGATCTACTGAATGATAGTATTTTTTTGACCTCTACAATTTTGCTAAGATCAATGAAAGATAATTAAATAATTTGCTCGGGTTTGGGTAACATTGAGCTGAGTGCAACCTGTGATGTTGCTGTTACCACAATGGCTGAACTATCCGGATCTTCAACTCTGACCAAATCTTATTATGATCAGCTGTTTGCTTTGAACAAGTTAGGCTATGGACTTCTGAAGGAAACAACATCCCCGGTGGTTTTGAGAGAGTCTGTCCATCTGGTTCTTAACAGGCTAGTTAGGGTAAGAAAGGAGCAACTTGAAAAGGAAAGAAAGCAGCTGGTAGACGATATGAACGCCCTTGAGTTGGATTGATAAATGTGATGAGCTTTTGATTGTTGAACTTTATGTATATATCTAGTTAATTCTAATACTTTTATTTGTCACCAGCTGGAATGTAAAGTTGATTGAAGAATTCTAACCCACATGTCAACCCATGAAGTGAATCCCCTTATAGGACTAGTTATTCGTGAAATTTCCTGCAGAACCTTTTGACAACAGGAAAAAAAAGTATTAATATTATCCGATCTACATTGAAAAGAGTAACGAGTCAACAAAACAAGCAACTGTGTAATCATAAGGAATATCTGAATTCTGGATTCTCCCCATCAGTAAGGTCAGCAAACTCAATGTTTTCTGGAACAACATATTTCTCACCCAACTCCAGCTTTTTAGCATCACGGAGCCTGTTTCTTCTCGTATAGATCAAGGTTAAAGAGACCAAGAAACAGAAACCAACACTGAAAGAAACCAACATTGCAATCTTAGCACTGGTGTAGTTTGGAGCTTCAGAAGCTTTGAAAGTCTGAGGTCCAACAATGTTCCCAACACAATAGCCAACCAAAAAGCACGTGTTGACGACCACCTTCTTTGTTGATCCTGCAACATTAGAGGAGATAACTGAGCAAATACCACCAATACAAACAGTTGCAAGGTAGAACGTTAGATAACCAGTCAGCATTGAACCCTTGTGTTTGGTGAAATTTAACAAACACATTCCGATGATGCATATGACATAAACCATAGCACATGTGATCAATCTTCTTCCTCCCATGACTTTGTAATTGAAATATGCGAATATTGGCGGAGTAACGATATCAATACCACCACCTGGCATATTCATCAATAGAGCAGTGGTTTTGCTGAACCCAAAATCAGTTCTCAGTAAGATGGTACCAAAATTGTTAAATCCTCCATTTGGAATAGCGTAACTCATACCATAGAAGAAAAAAATCCAAGTGGTGATATCAGTTAAAGCTTCAATAACTTGATTTTTCTTCCATTTATGACTCCCAAATCCTTGCTGATTACCTTTGATTCTAGCAACAACATATTTTTTATCAAGATCATTCAAAAACCATGCTTTGGTTGGGATATCTGGAATATGGACTATAGAGACAACGCCCAAAAAGATAGTGATAAGACCAGTGATTATATAGAGCAATCTCCAAGAGGCAAATGCATGTTCACCGGCTCTATTGGTTGCAAGTCCATATGCAATACCAGCACCCAACAGCGTACCAAACCCCTGGAAGCCAAACCAAATAGACGTTCTAAAGAAATGCTCAGAGGTTTTCCACCACTGCGAAGTTAACAGAATATATGCAGGGTTCATAAACCCTTCGAAACAGCCTAGTAGAACACGACATGCTATGAATCCAGCGGCATTATTACAAGCAGCATGGCACATCAAGATTATACCCCACAAAATAACAGCAGTTGACAAAGTTTTAGACAATGGAAATCTTTGAATGAGGGCGTTGGCAGGATATTCGAAGATCAAGTATCCAAAATAAAAACTGGATCTGCAATATCAAAGTTAGTAAAACATCTAGTGTATAACTTGGTTTATACTTACCCCACCCAAGAGTACTCGTAACTTGACATGTGCAGATCAGTAAGCAAACCCATAATTGAGGCATATGAATTTGTGGTTTTATCCATCAACTGACAAGACATCAGAGCAGCAATAACAGGTAAAATCATGAAATCAATCTTCCTAACCAGTTTCTTTTCATAGACAGGGTCTAACTCTAAATCTTTACTCTCATCAACATATGCCATAGCAATGTCAACATCAGCCAGTTTAACATCGATGCGACGACCAGAAGGTGAGATGACGGTGGACAAGACAGGATCCAGCTCGCTGAATGTTTCGCTGACACTAACAGCAGCACCTCCTTTCTCGATCTTTGTATCCTTTCCAGCAAGAGACATATTTTGTTATCGTTGGTGATGTTACAACTGATTGTTGGTGAAAGGTGGGACTAGCAGTGCAATTTATAGGCAATCATCGTAGAGCAAGTGTATCTACTGTAAGATAACAACATTTGAGAGGAAGGGATGTGTCAAGCGCTCTAATCTGGAAAGTGGCGTAGGTCTAATCGGTTATCAGGCACTCATGGTGTATTTTTTTTTTTCTTTCGATGGACAATGTATTTCTTATCTCTCCTTTGAGCGTAAACATCCGCAATGCTTCCACCCAAGATCTTGCTCAAGGAAGCGAAACTTAGCGATTACCCAAGACGGAGTAACTGCCTATGCGACGCCGGAAGTTTACCAACATTGCCCAAAGAAAAAGAATTCGTACACAGAACGGTTCTTGAAGTGATGATATTGGGAATCCAAAAAGATGCACTCTGAATTCTTTCCTCTCATCACCTCTCTATTCTCGTGAAGCATCACACAAATGAAGGAAGAAGAAGAAGAGGAAGAGGAAGAATGCAACACATCCTCCTCTTTGGATCCGTGGATGGAGGACGTCCATATTAATGAGACAGGATTGGTAGTCTTCAGAGATGAAAGCGTGAAAAAACCAAGCAATTGGACCTCTAAAAAGAAGATTCTTCATACAGTGCTATATGGTATAGTCACTTTTGCTGCTCAATTAAATTCCACCAGTATGTCATCTGCTAGGGTCCCAGAACTTTTGAAAGAAGAGTATGGAATATCGAGAGAGGTATCACTATTAACGGCATCCTTATATATCTTGGGCATTGCCTTTGGTCCAATGGTGTTTGCACCACTATCTGAGGTATATGGTAGAAAACCTGGTGTCTTGATCCCATTCCTATTGTCCTCCATTTTCACATTTGCTGGAGCTACGTGTTATAACGTTCCAAGTTTGATGATCTATAGATTTCTTTCTGGGTTCTTTTCTGGTGCTCCAATTGTTTCTGCTGGTGGTGTTTTGGCTGATATCTATACAGATCCAAGTGTTCGAGGGAAGTTTTTTGCATTTTATGCTGTTTTTGTGTCATTAGGCCCAAGTACAGGTCCTATAATAACTTCCTTGTTGTTGTATAGCAGACCTGATTCTGATTATGGTGCTTGGAGAATAAGTCAATATTTTTCTGCTTTAGTCAATCTGGTTTTGTTTATCATTGGGGAATTGACTTTATATGAGACTTTTCAACCAGTAATATTGGCAAAAGAGGTGAGAAGTCTAAGAATGTCAACATCAAACTGGTTCCTTCATTGTAATCATGATACGTGGACGCTAACGTTCAAACACGTCGTGAGAGTCCATTTAGTTCGTCCTTTTGCAATGCTGGTTACTCCTATTGTTTTCACTATTGTCTTATTTGCAAGTTACTGTTATGGTATATTCTATATAATGGTAACCACAACATCTGAAACGTTCACACTTTCCAGAGGCTGGGAAGGTACTATATCCACGCTACCAAACTTGAGTTTTTTCCTTGGTGCTGTCACTGGATGTCTCATAAACATGTCAGGAGCATCAAGATATGCTAAGATGATTAAGAAGAACAATGGAGTAGTGATCCCAGAGAAGAGATTTACTATAGTTATGTTTATTGGTTGGCTGATGCCAGTTGGCGTCTTTATTTTCTCATGGGGATCCACCAAGACCATACATTGGATAGTTCCTTGTATTGGAATCTTCTGCATTGGGGTATCCTTCATCACGATCTTCCAAGGTTGTCTGAACTATCTAGTTGATACATATACCAAGTACGCTGCTTCGGCCATAGCAGCCAACACTTTTCTTCGTTCTCTATTTGCATCAACCTTCCCATTATTTTCCAAACAGTTGTTCGTGAACCTAGGAGTTCATTGGGGTGGGAGTCTGATTGGGTTTATAGCTTTAGGAATGATCCCAATTCCTTTCATTTTCTACAAGTACGGCTCCATCATCAGAGAGAAGAATCCATACCGAGGTGTCTAATGACTATCTCCTATCAATTGAAACTGTAGATCATCGGGAAGTTTAACGATTTACCGTTTTCGGAAATGAAACCGCTTCTAATCTCATCTTCATACGACCCATAAAAACACAATGTTGGAACCCTAGTCCTGATGTTTTCTCGATGTGAGTCATTTCAACCATCTTACAATGGCTCCCAACAAATCAGACAAGATCATCATCGTTGGTGCCGGTGTTTATGGCTTGTCAACAACCCTTTCCATGCTGGAAAATGGTTACCAGAACATCCATCTCTTTGATAAAAATGATTACCTCACTCAAGGTTATAGCTACTTCAAAGGATGTGATAGTGCTTCATCGGATATGAACAAGATCTTTAGAGCTTCTTACGGTGAAAAGACTCACTATCAAGATTTGGCAATGGTGAGCAGGGATAAGTTTTTGACTTGGAATCAAATGATCAAAGATGAAATGTTTGAAGGTGGTGAGCCAATTTATATCAACTCTGGGAACGTTCATCTAACCGATCTTGATGAATTACCTGAGTTTGAACTTCTCACTTTGCAAAATATGAGTGCCAACGATTCGGCTATTAGGGTTAGTGATTCTGACGCAATACAAAGAGCTCTGAAAAAGGGGTTATCATATTCAGCTGTTGATCCCTTTAATGTCAGAAACACAAAAGACAAACTAGATGGTGTCTTGGATACTACTGGTGGCATCATGGTTGCCGACAAGCTATGTCGTTGGGTATTACATCTCTGTCAAAGAATTGGTGGATCTAGGTTAAATTTGCATCTGGGTGAAGAGATCAGACATTTATTAGTTCAACAGACTCTAACTGGTAAAAAATGTGTTGGGATCAAGTTGAATAATGGCGATACACATTGTTCTGAATTTGTTGCCGTATTTGGTGGGTCATGGACTGCTCAAATTGTCCCAGAAGCAAATGAACGACTTGAGGCTACCGGTGGCACAGTTGTAATGTGCAGAGTTGATGGTGACCAATCTCGTTTCGATAAAGCAACGTTCCCTGCCTGGACATACAAGGTTAGAGATGGCGCTATGGGTGGATTGTATGGGTTCCCAATTAGCCAAGGGTATATGAAGATTGGATACAGAGGTTTGAAATGGGTCAATCCAGTTGGAGCAGTAAACTCGAAAACCAAAACTGCTTATACTGAGGAAAGGGAAACAAACGTTCCACTGTTTGGTTTACTTGTTATCAAGGAATTCATCAAGAGATTCATTCCTCAGATCACCAAAATATCAATGACTAGACTATGTTGGTACTCAGATACCACGGACAACGACTTTCTGATTTCATATTGTCCATACTACGAAGATGACTCTCTATTTGTCGGTGCTGGAGATTCTGGACACGCATTCATGTTCTTCGGCTGTCTTGGTGACGTTATCAGAGGCATCGTTGAAGGGAACCAGGACGAATTTTTGACCAATTTGTTCTCATGGAGTAGGGAACGAGAAGCGTTGAACGCCTTAAACCTTGGTGCCAATGACCCGAGAGCCTTGCAGAATTTGAAGATGGCAACGGAGAGAGATTGGGATATCTATCCAGGCTTCAAGCTGTAGTCGAATAAAAGTTATTACCCGATATGGAGGCGCGCGTAAGATTCCGCTTAAATTTCCAGTTTCGATAACAAAACTCTTTTGTTTATATACAGAGCCATGGACCCATCTGAGAGTGGATCTGTCAATACGATGAGCCAACAAATTATACAATGGCCAAATATCAAGTTCTCCTCATTGGTACCGGTGGTGTTGGTACAATCGTTGCCTACGGTATAAATTACGTTGGTAAATCAGAACTGTCAGTCGTTGTTCGTGGAGATTACGAGAAAGTCAGCAAAGATGGGTTTGATATCAATTCTTGTGATTATGGGGAGATCAAAGGCTGGAAACCTCACCATATCTATTCATCAGTCGAGAAAGCTGCTTCCTCCGATGTTGCTTATGATTTCGTTGTTGTAACCACCAAGAACTTACCAGACATTGTCAAAGTTGAAGAGCTGATTGAACCTGTCATTACAGAGAATAAAACAGCCATCGTTATGATTCAAAATGGGTTTGATATTGGTCGCTCAGTAATCTCCAAGTATCCAAAAAACATTGTGATTTCTGGTGTTTCTCACATCGGCTCGCATAACCATGGTGGTGTCATTATTCAAACTCAAAATGATAAAGCATTACTCAGTTATTTTGAAAATCCAAATTTTACCAAAGATGTGCTAGAAGCTAAAACCAAAGAGTTCATTTCAATCTATTCTAATGAAAAGACAAATACCATTTATTTTGCGGATGCTAAATGGTATAGATATAGAAAATTGGTTTATAACGCTACTCTGAACACTGTGGCTGCTTTAACAAGAGTTGACACCGGAAGATTAGAACTTTCTGGTGGTTTAGAGAACATATCTGTGCCAGCAATGAGAGAAGTAATCAAAGTTGCTAAAGCTGATGGTGCAGACTTGCCTGAAGATGTTATCAATCTTGTTGTCCATTCTGATGATGGGGATTGGTTTAAGCCGTCAATGTTGGTGGATGTTGAAAAGGGAAACCCAATTGAGCTGGAAGTTATCCTTGGAAACTTCTTACGAGTTGCTAAAGAGTTGAAAGTGGAAACTCCTATTTTATCGTTGCTTTATGAATTATTGAAAGTGGTCCAGTTCAAACTTAAAGAAGATAGGGGATTATTTACCTTACCAAAAGAGAGACCAGTCTCCAATAAGGTCTATAAATAAACAAAACTACTCGGTAGATTTAGTGGCTCACAAATTGCGAAGATAGCATTATCAACAACAAATGTATATCTACTCTTTACCTGTCTCCTTACAACTTCTTTTCCTCAATCTATAACCAGCCTCTTTCAACTCATCTTCTGGTAAAGTTCTTGATTTCAGACCTGTATAAAAATGATCAATCATAGTTATAGCATCATACACCGGTAATCCTGTTTCCTCTTGAATTGCTTTAGATGTCGGTGGCATTTGAGTACATTCCAAGACAAAAGCACCAATTGAATCGTCTTGCTGAAGTGCATATTTTGCCAAATCAACCAGCTCCTTGACCAATTCATCATGAATATAAGGTCCAGGTCCAATGATGAAACTTTTAATGTGACCATCTTCCTTACACCCAAAAACTTTCAGTCTCGATTGCATAGTGTCACTCAATCCAACACCATCAAAATGTAATTTACCTAAATTCTGCGCATCAAACGTTAGGATTGCAACTTTTTTGGCTTTTGGCAATAGAGATAGAACAAATGGGAGCTGTAATAAGCTACTAGTTGCAACTGGGATTGGACTTATGCCATTCAAGCGTTCCTGAACTTGGGCCAAGAACCCACAAGAGGTAATCACACCAATGGCACCTCTCTCTGCCAATCTTTCACAGGCATCTCCAAAATTTTTCAAGAAGTCATCAGTGAACTTCCCATTGAAGACGACATTTTGAACCGATGCATCTTTAACAAACTCATGAATCAAAGGAAAAGGGAATGATAGTTCATTCAATGGATCACCCGGAGGACGATGTATATCATCCGTATAATCGAGGCATAGTGCCCCTAATGGTGGCAGTTCTCTCCTTTGTGGGTACTTTGACATTGTTGATCAAGAGCCACGACCAATGAGTAGAGACAAGGTACATTATCTTTTTATATAAGTGTCCTGATTATGACCAGCAGTTTGTCGTGAAGATCCGCTTTTTCTCCATTTGGCAAAAAAAAATAATAACAATAACTGATAAGGACAATTCCGCTTTTTGCTGTATAAGAATAAAGTGATGGGAACTTTCCGCCTCTCCTTCTTCTAGGATGATCCTCTTCAAGCAATGAGTCAATCAAAATTCAGAGTGAGCAAACACGAAAGTAACGTCAAGAAAAGAACACGGCTGGGTGGGAACCACCAGGTTGGTGCTTGTTGTGCCTGTAAAAGAAAAAAGAAGAAATGTGATGGCAAGTACCCCAAGTGTTCCAGTTGTGAGTCCTCCGGGTTGGATTGCACCATTGTCGATCTTGCAACTAAACGGGTCGTTCCTAGAGACTATATCGAACAGCTGGAAACAAAAGTGGCAACCCTCCAGAAAGAATTGGAAAACTCATCGAAACCACGGGCCCTTGAAATGGAAATTGGTTATATCACACTTGGGGTTGGCTCTGAATCTTCTAGATACATTGGGGATAGCAGTGCTTATTCAATTGCAAAGGCAATTACCGGATCAATTGATTATTACAATGAGAAGGCCGAATCCAGGATTGAAGCTGAATTAACAGAAGGCTTGAATCAGATTCCATTCATAAAGCCATCGAAAACCCTGGCTAATTGTTATTTGTCGTCATATAAAGACAATGTTCAATGTCAATATCCGTTTTTGGATTGGAACTTCATTACTGA
>PPMU03000059.1:0-28280 GCA_003707015.3 Wickerhamomyces canadensis
CAGCGTCTTTTTTCGTCGACGCGTTCTCAACGTTGTGTTACCCTAACGAGTCTCGTTTTTGGTTTCGAGGGTCTCGAAAAAATCTTGGGGTCTGGGAGTGGATCAGAAAATAAGGAGCCAGCATTTTTTGCTTTGTCACATAAGTAGAAGATCCAAGATCGCCCATATCAGGACTTAACAACTAATAGGAAGATTATCAAGCTATGAGTGAATGCGAAGAAGACGAAGACCAGATACTCAGCAGGCCTGGGATTTCAAACAGCACGATCCGGAGCATTGTGTTCACACCAAAACTCGTCTCGTTACAAAAGGCAGGCATAGAGAAGACAAACGTACGGTATAAGTTCATTGGGGAAGGATTGTTGAACAACGTTGTTTCCAGACTAATATACCTATCCAGTGACACTTACAATGAAGCGGAGCTGAACTTTATCAAAGAATATGTGTTGGCACCTAAGAATCTGGTCAAGATATGCGATAGCTACGTTGATGGGCTAGAGGAGGAATTCTTGGATGAGATTGATGATACAAACAGGAAAAGGATAGCAATAGATCTATTCAAAGCGTACATTGGTGGTGTCTACGTTGATAACTCCTATAATGAATCAGAGGTGTTCAAATGGCTGAAGAGAATAATCAATCCAAAAATTGAAGAAGCAAAAAGAAATGTTCTGATACAACAAGTTCAAGTCAACGGCTCAATCTTCACTGAGGGATCGGGTAATACCAGTACTGAGGAGTTGATGAAAAGTGCAAAAAATGACCTGTACCAGCTTTTGTTCAAAGGGGGCTATAAGGTTGAATATATAGTGCTTAGCAAAGTTGGGCCTATTGAACGACCAGTATTTGAAATGGGCTGTTTAGTTAATGATAGGTTAGTTTCAAGAGGAAGTGGTCCCAATAAGAAAACGGCTTCTGGTCAAGCTGCTTTCAACGTCTTGTCCGAATTGGGGTTATTGAACAAACTGGTCACTTCTGAACACTTGATTCAAGAGAGAGTTGACGCACTGCTGGAAGATTCCATGCTTTATATAACTGAGTGAACTCAGATCATCTTGCCACCGATGTTGAATCACCGGAGTTGTTATAATGTGATGTTCATCTCCTCCATGATGTCTTTGAGTCGTAGTTGACGCTGCTCTGCAATCATCCCAATCAGCTGCATTGCAAGATCCTTCAATTCGTTGTACTCTTTCAATTGTTTGATGTGGTTGTTGACAATTGATGTGAATTCATCCTCATTTGTGATTGATGGCTCAATCTCTTTCAATTGGATCAACGTTTCAGTGATTTCAAATTGCAAATCATCCAGCGTCTGTTGTTTGGTGGCAAGCCGTTCTTGAATCTGACCTGAGCTTGGCCGATGGTACATTGCTTGGTGGATTTATTCAATTTGAGTGGTGTTACGCGTGGTTGTTGTTCCTTTAAAGGGTGAATGGCCTACAGCTAAAAAAAAAATTCTTGCAGAAAACAAACGTTGTATAAAAAACATTAAGCTTCAGAAACGAATATTACTTCAATTTTATTATAATCTTGTTTTAATCATGATTAGCATGGAAAATTTATTCATCATTAGCAAAACATCTTCTAAACTAAACTTTGTCAATTCAAATAAAACGAGCTAAAATTAATTAGTAAAATTGATCACCCTTGAGTCTAAAATATCAACAAGATCTCTTGAAAGAAAAGAAGTTGAATTGAGGATAAAGTAAACTCCAAATGGAAACAATAAAATCAGAATTTTCAGTGTTTGGCTAAATCGAATCACTCATGCAACGAATCAGTTTGGGGCGACAATTTGTCATCAGTAGAGTTTCCCATTTGGTTTTGAAAGTCAACTCCATTCTCAAATCCACCATTCTTTTCTAACAATAGCTTCTCAAATAATAAAAGAGACACATACCAAATCGTACTCGACTTGCTTATTTTATCACAAGTCAACTAGAAACAATCGTTAAATCCCATCAGCATCAAAATCAAAACTAAAGTTGACTGCTCAAAGGACTTATTGATTATTCCTGGCTCTTTGTTTTTTTTGCAGAAGTTGAAAATTTTTTCGGAAAACTTTATATATCGCGTGGTGTTTGGATGTTATTACAATGGTGTATGGATGATAACGTAAACTGGTTTCACTTTATCAAAATCAAATAATCAATTTTGTAGGGCAAGCTAACAATTTGTAACTACTATTGGGAGGCGAATAAAAGGCTAGATTATGATCAAGGTAGAGATAAACAACTCCAAATTTACAGCTAAGCATCTCAAACAACTCGCGAATAAAAACTCGGCTTATCAGTCACCTTTAGCTGTCATTGCTCATATCGACGCGAATGCCTTCTTTGCTCAGGTTGAGCAGATTAGATTGGGATTGTCGGTTGAAGACCCTGTTGTATGTGTCCAGTGGAACAGTTTGATCGCTGTTTCTTATGCTGCTAGGGAGTATGGCATAAGCAGAATGGACTCGGTGGGAAGTGCTCGGTTGAAATGTCCCAACTTGAAACCTGTTCATACTGCTGTTTTCAAGAAGGGTGAAAACTACTGGAGATATCATGATGATGATGAGTCATTTCCTGATCCAATTGATCATAAAGTCAGCCTGGATCCGTATAGAAGAGAAAGTCGAAAGATCTTGAAGATCATAAAGTCTAGGTTTGATCTGGTTGAGAAGGCAAGTGTTGATGAGTGTTTTATTGATATGGGAAGATCCGTAATCAGCAAACTTCTAGATCTCAAGCCTGAGCTTCAGGATATCCTAGGTGGATTACAACTTGATGATAACCTTCCCGATTTGAAAGATTTGAGCTTGCCAGTGAAAGGATTTCTGGTTGATGAGGAAGATCTCGTTATAAAGGACTATGATGATCTCTTCATTGTCATGGGATCAAGCATAATGGATGATATGAGAACAGAAATTTACGAAAACCTAGGCTATACAACCTCTTGTGGAATTGCAAGAGTTAAAACAATCGCAAAGCTTGCTTCTGGGTTCAAAAAACCAAACAACCAAACGATCGTAAGGAACTCAAAAATTGAGCAATTCTTGAAAAACTTTGACATTACTGACTTTTGGTCCATGGGAGGAAAGACTGGTGAATACATCAAGATCAAACTACCGTCTACTGATGAAACAATCGAATCGATAAGAAGATATGACCTATCAGAGCTGACAGCAATGCTTGAAGACCCCCAGTTATCTCTCAAGTTGTATCAGATGATCAGAGGTGAGTATCAACAGCCCCTTAGCGAAAGAATTGTTTTGAAGTCCATGAACTCCAACAAAAACCTTCGAGGTACCTCAGGAAAGACTCATGAAGATGCTGTACAATGGATCAGGGTGTTTGCAGCTGATTTGAAACAAAGAGTAATCGAATTGAATGATGAGAACTCGCAATTAACTAGGGCCAAAACAATATCGATTCATTTCAGAAATTTTGCCTCAACTAATATGGCTCCAAAATCTAAGCAGAGCTCGTTACCCTTTGTTTCTGTCGATGAACTTGAGGAGACTCTATACAAGTATGGTGTGAACTTATTGAAGATTTTAGAAACCCAATACGATCATTTTTATCCATTGACAAATTTGAACATGACAATAAACAACTTTGAGTTCCTAGACAACAATGATCAGAATATTCTCCATTTCACCAAAAAAGGAGATGTCAATGATGTTTTCAAAGATATATCAGCAAGGAAAGAGGTGAAGAATAAAGGAGTTGTCAAAGGTGATTATGTCTACAATGATGATGATACAATCAAGTGTCTCAAGTGCAATGTTATCGTAGAGGATACAACAGAGCATACAGACTATCATTATGCTTTGAAACTAATGAAGGAAATCAATGGATCTGGAAGTGTTGCTGAGTTAAACAATAAGAATTCTACCACAGCAAGGCAATTCGTTAGATCTTCTACTCCATCTAAAGTGACAAAACCAATACTCAGGAAGAACACCAAGTACAAATCAAATGTTGATAAAAATCAATCAAAGCTTCCATTTTGATACGTGAAGAAGTCTCAAATAAAATTTGTAATACCCGTGTATTTATTAAATATTTATTACAGAATAAGCACAGAGGCTATGATACCTAAATACATGTAGTGTAAACCAAACAAAAAAAAAACTCCATAAACCAAGCCAAAATGTAAAACCGAGATAAGCAAGTATCCCCTAATCAATAATCAGCACAAAACACCAAACCCCCCAAATAAACAAAATTCATAACTCTATCTGAAAGCACATGAGACATTAACAGTTATCAATCTTTAGCACTCCTATTATTTATCTTCTTCTTAGCGAGCTCAGCAGCCAACTTTTGTGTTTTATTCAAAGAAGATTTATTTGCGGTCAGCAAGAGGTCTGAAGCAATAATAAAGATGGGACATAACACCCAAACACTTGAAGTTTTCATGGTTTGCTGAGCTTGTATACCAGCACTAGCAGCAATATGGTATCAGAACCGTGATCTCTCTGAAAACAGCAACCAGGCAGGAGCAACAACGAAGCTTCGAATCAAATCAGAATCAAAAAGCAAAATTTTCTAGACGTTTGCTCTGAGGAATAAATCAAAACTTTCGCGGAGGTTTCAGGGACGGCTAAATCAAGTGGCACTTCACGGTTAAATGAACTCCTTTTCCGGATATGGATATTTCCTAATTGGGATGTTTCTTTCCCTTTTTCACGCGTTTTCCCTTTTTCCAAACATGAACAACAAAAAAGTAAACAAAGAGGAACCCGTTCTTGATATCAATTGACTGGGAAAGAGCTGGTCAGGATGGTGCTGGATACGGTCATTCAAAGATCCGAGCTCTACTCTTTCAAGGATGCACTGCACTGGGCTGCTGATGGGTCACTCGCCATTAACACAACCAGCCACTTGACAATTTTAAACCCTAAATATAACAAGAATGAATCAGTCAAATTTTCGAATGATTTGTTTGAAATCAACAAAATCGATATTGAGAAGACCTTCCCATCCAACAAATTCTTTCTTAGTGAGGTTGAGGATGAAAGAACATCCACTCTTCATTCTGCTGTTGACACCGCAGTGGTTAAGCTAGGCTGGTCCCCTCTCATTGATCAATCTTGTATCTTGACTTTGTTGACAAATCATCATAGTCTGTTACTGTTCAGGAATAATGAGCTATGGAAAGACGTTACAACTACAAAGACTTTCTCAAATCAGGCAGAGCTTGATCAACATATGGTTCATAGTTTTGATTGGTTAAGGTTGGGTGAGGATTTATACCTGCTGACAGGGCTGGCCTCTGGTCACATTAGGTACTTCAAACTTACAAGTGATGATCTCGTTGAGGAAACAATCATAAAAGTCTCAGACACACCAATTGTCAGAATAAAGGTGTTTGGAAAATCGATCATTGCTGTTTCAAGTGCGAACGAGATATATCACATCTTGAAAGATCAGGCTTTGAACAAAATTATTCCAGAGCAAAGGTTTTTGATTTACGATTTCTGGCTAGATGATTCCGTCCTTTACCACTCCCAATCTAACAAGATTATCAAAACTCACTTGCATTCTTCAAAGTCACAAGAACTGGTTACAAAGTTGTATGAGTCATCAACGATAATACCCGTATCAGGTGATTCTTTCTTAGTGATAACGGATAGCCAGTCCATCAAGATTTCTATTCCTTCATTCCAGATTGAGATTGATGATATAGTCGAACCAGTGCTCACTAAGAAATTGAATAAGTGGAACTCAAAGTACAATGACTTCAACACCAAAAACTTTAAATTGAAAAAGTTTGGTTATGATCTCAACTTTGATGGCAAGGTATTAGCGATTATTTACGAAATTGTGAATGTTGATGGCTTTAGATATCAAATTGCATCTGAAAATCTGTTCAAGATAGCCTATATCCCAGTGAGCAACAACTTCGAATATGCAAAGGGGTCTTCGATGGCAATCTATCAAGAATATAAGATTACAGGGCAGTTGAACTTTAACACGGAGACTCAGGATGATATTAACACTGATTCTAGAAGCAGCACAGATGTTCCATTTGATGGATACCTGGCAACCCATCTCCTTAAAGATCCTCAGCTTTTAAAATATTCAATCCAGAACCTCATAACAAGAGATCAGAACGACCTTATAAGAAAGAGATATGCAGAATTGGTGCTGAAATATATCAAGGATGAAAATCTGGATATTAATAATGAGATTGATCTATTTGTCCTTAATAGCCTGAAGTTGATCACAAACGAGCCAGATATATCAGAGTTAGGGGTACTTGAATTCAAAGCGGCTGGATTCTCAGAATTTTTCGATTTCAGTGATAACGGCGATTTAAGTGTCGTAAGGTCAACCCAAAACCATGTTTGGCCAAGATGCAGCTTAACCCTCTTACCAATAATGTCCCCATTCGTTAAGATTGATCCCGTAACTGAGACGAGAATTCTTGATATAGAGAGAGATGAGCTGAATGATTACGGTGTTTTAACAAAGTCGATTCTCAGTCTAAACAAGATATCAATATATAGTGGCACACACCTCAAAACAAAATAAGTCTAGACTATTGAGGACGTCTTCGAGCTCTTTGGTTTTAATAAGCCTCTGCATTTGGATTTTTGGTTCAATAATGAGAATAGGAAAGTTGAAATCAAAATTTCAGTGTTTATTTGATTATAATCGAACCAGATGTTATATCCAGTCTCATTGTTTTCGTCAAACTCATTGACATAGGCGACTCTTTTATGGATATCAACCGGCGCTTCCTGTTTGCCAAAGATTCTGTTTTCCTTGGTGATGATTTCAAAATGATTTAGTCCTACCCATCTCAAAACAACTGCTGTCCCAAATGTATAATCTGACCTGATCATAGACCCAAGTACTAGATCTTGAAGCGAAGTGAAGAAGCTTGAATCATATTTCAAAAGTGATGGAGTTGTACCCAATGGGGAGTCCCTAATGTTTGGGTTGTTTAGGTTCAAGACAATGAATTTTTCTCTGAAGCTATTCTTGATCGTTGATAGAATTTTTTTGTTATTCACTGAACTGTTGCAGTTCTGAATATGCCATCTGTTCCCGGCCTTTGTAATCTTATAAATCTTTTTCTTGCTCGTTGTCCAAACAGAAGCACATGCAGAGCTGTCTATTCGGAATATCAACCTGTTGGCTTCATTTGCCAAAGGGTAGATCTGATTGAACTCTAACTTCCTCTGAAATAGCACTCTTCTCAGTCTCGCAACTAATGCCAGCACGATTGTTCCCCAAAACACAACAGCAAATCCCACTGTGATGAACTGACCAATATTATCCATGTGAACCTGTGTAGATATCTGTCTCTGCCCTGCCAAAGCATTTGAACAACAGACACCATAAAATGGGACAAATAGAAAAAGATGATCAAAAAAAGTGACACAAAAAGTTGCCAAAAGAAGCTCTTCCTAATCCGGAAATAAGTGCGGTAAGACGCCAAATCATGATCGTGCATAAAATATAAAATACGCCAAATTTTTCAGTGGTGGAAAACTCTTCAAACTACCTCCAATCGCTGCAAAGGTACCAGAATGGACAGATGACAGAGGCCAAAAAGAACCCGTACAATCACCCGTACACCCCATACCCAATTCAGGTACAGTTCATGAATGCAATTGATGAACTCCTGACGAAAAACTACAAGATCGGGATATTTGAGAGTCCAACTGGGACAGGAAAAACTCTCTCTCTGATATGTTCAGCTATGAGTTGGTTGAGAGAACAGAAGAAGAATAATTTCGGGGAAAGTGGTAAACTTGATGATGATGATGATGATGAACCTGATTGGATTAAGGAATCTTACGCTAACATTGTTCAATCAGAAAAGGACAAAGCTGGTGAACTATATGAAAAACATCTTGAGGAGGTCGCCCAGAATGCAAAAAACTTGCGGATCAGCAAACTCAAAGAGAAAGATAGAACGAAGCGTTTCAAAAAGCTTACAGTTGAGGTGGCCAATAGTGAGCTGGATGACCAGTTCATTCCGGATGATTATCACTCAGATGATGAGGCCAGTCAGTCCAAATCAACGAAGATAAACCTTGAACAGAGAAACGAACTACTAGATTCTGAGATACAAGACTTGATGAAAAAGTTTGATAAAAGAGGTCAAGATTCTTCTGTTGTCGATGACGCAAAAATGCAAATCATTTTTGCTTCACGAACACACTCACAACTAAACCAATTCTCATCACAGCTAAGGCTTCCCAGCTTTCCCTCAAGTTTCTCCAATATTACTGAACATCTGAAATACCTACCGGTTGGATCAAGAAAACAGCTTTGTATTCATGAAACAGTATCGAAAATCAAAGATGCAACACTGATGAATGAAGCTTGTCTGGATCTACAGAATACTGACTCCAAGGTCAAATGTCAGTTCTATCCAAGCAAAAGATCTGAAGACCTTCAAGAACGTTCCGTTGAGTTTAGAGATTATGTTTTCTCGAGTATTCATGATATTGAAGAACTACCATCCATTGGTGAACATCTGGGAGTCTGTCCATATTACTCTATCAGAAAAGCAGTACCTGTATCAGAAGTGATCACATTGCCTTATCAGTTGCTACTTCAAAAATCGTCCAGAGAAGCTCTTGGTGTGTCAATAAAAAACTCGATCATAATCATTGATGAGGCACATAACCTACTGGATACCATTACATCCATTCATTCTGTCAGCGTTGGAGTTGATGACTTTGAAAGATGCAAAGAGTCATTAAAGAAATATCTATCTAAGTTCTCTAGGAAGATGAATGGTGGTAACAGAATCCATCTCATGAAGCTGGTTAAGATTATTGATCTCATCCTGAGATATGTTTCAAAGACGACAAAGACTTTACCAGGTAAACCTATCAACGTCCATGATATATTCGATGGTACAACTGGTGACTTGTTGAATATTCACAGACTGGAAAAATATTTGACAGTTTCAAAAATTGCATTCAAGATTGAATCTTATATGGAGAAATCAACTTTCGAAGATCAACAGCGGCACAAAGTATCCAAAACACCTACGCTCTTCAGAGTGGTTGAGTTCTTGAAGTCCATGTCAAGTCCGTCAAAGGAGGGAAAATTCTTCTTTGATGTGAAAGATACCAAACCTTATCTAACTTACATGCTATTGGACCCATCTCAAGTATTTAAGGAGATTGTTGAAGAGTCTAAGTGTGTGATCTTGGCGGGTGGTACTATGGAACCAACAAGTGACTATACGGATTATCTTTTCCCATATGTTGACACAAAGGCCATTAAGAAGTTTGCATGTGGTCACATTATTCCTAGGGACAATCTAAATGTCTTCACGGTTCCGGAAGGTGAAACAAAATCTTTTGAGTTCTCTTTCGATAAGCGTAATGATTCAGTCATGATCAATGAGCTCGGTAAAGTTATACTGAGATTGATTTCGAAGATACCCCATGGTGTTGTAATCTTCTTACCAAGTTACAAGTACCTGTCACAGATTGTCGAGAACTGGAAAATGTCAAGTTTATGGGATTCAATCAACAAGATCAAAAAAGTCTTTAGTGAATCCTCAACCACAGATGTCCTATCCGATTATTCCAGTGAGGTAAGTTTGGGACACGGTGCTCTGCTGCTTTCAGTGGTTGGAGGAAGACTTTCGGAGGGCATTAATTTCTCTGATGATTTGGCACGAGCTGTGATGGTCATTGGACTTCCTTTTCCAAATGCTTTCTCTGGTGAGATTATCTCGAAGAAAAAGTACATTGAAGACCAAGTCATGCAGAAGACAAAAGACAGACAATTGGCTCAGGAGGCCACAAGATCCTTCTATGAAAATCTATGTATGAAGGCAGTGAACCAAAGTGTTGGAAGATCCATTAGACACATCAATGATTACTCAACCATATATCTGATTGATAGAAGATACTGCACCGAAAGGATAAAATCAAAGCTAAGTCAGTGGATTCAGCAAAGATTGATCAAGACTAATAACCTGGATGACGTGGTCAATGAAACCGATCATTTCTTTTCATCCAAGATCAAATGACTGATATAAACAAGACTCAATGAAGTATTTAAAGAAGTGTAGTAGCTAAAGAGCTTGATGATCCGGGTAAGTGTTACCGCGAACAGCGAAAAAAAAATGTAAACAAACCAAACTTTGAGCTGAACTTCACCAAAATTTAAAGTTGAAACTATCATAGATTCTTTGAGAGGTCATCACGAAAAATGACAACTGACACTGAGAGTCCTGTGTCTGCATCCTCGTTTTCCGCTGGGAGAAAGCTCTTGAATGAATTGGTCGAAGGATCTACTTCTCTACCTGCCAAAAATTCTGATTTGGGTTCAATTAGACTAGGTATCAATGAAGTTAGAAAAAGAGCATTGAGACTACGCAAAAACAAAGCAGAGCCAGGTGACACTAATGATAACCTAACTAAGGCCCACTACTTACTTGCTGGTAAAATTTCAATTGAAACAGTTGAGTCAGAAATCAAATCGTTGGAGAAAAATAAGGCAATCGAAGGAAGATCAAAAACTCGAACTCAAACTACCGATTTGGATAGCTATTTGAGATCCAAGAAGGAAGAAAACATTTTATCTGCCATTGAACAGTCATTGAGCTCTGCTGCCAAAGACTTTGATCTATTTGTTAGCCAGAACATCTCGTTGGATTGGAAACAACGTAGAGAAGAGATTAGGGAAGCCTTTGGTATTGTTTTGAGTAAACCTGCAGATAAGAAGCAAAAGGTGGCTCAAGATAGATCAATCACTTGGGGAAAGTCTTTCAGACTATTGGATGACACTACCTCCAAGTTGAATGTTAATGAAAATCACATACTTCGTGGTAAATTTGAGCGCTATGCCAAAATCATTAATAGGTTGAACAATTACAGACAGGCACTCATCACCAATACAGTCCCTGAAGAGGAAAATTTCGATCTTGCTAAAGAATTTGTTGATATCTACAAAGCTGGATCAGACTCAAAATCAAGACAGTTTTACGAAAGTTGGCAAATAATTTCCCAGTTGAAGTCAGCACCTCTTCCACACATTGACCAGCCTACATTCAATAACAGAGCTATCAAGAATGCTAAAACATACCTGGAACTTCAGTTCTTCGAATATGTTGATAATATCTACAGAACGAAGGTTGTTGATAAAGGACTACCTACAATAGTGAACAAAGTCAAAAGCTTCATTGAATATCAAAAAGTGAATGCAAGTGGTAACCTGTTGATAGTCAATGGTACTCCAATATGGGCTTTGATTTTCTACTTATTGAGAGCTGGTTGCGAAGAGGAAGCACTAAATTTGGTTATTGAAAACCAATCTGTTTTCAAAAAAGTTGAACAGTCATTCGTTCCATATTTCAAAGCTTATGTTCAGTCTCAAGACAAGAGACTACCTCAAGCGTTGGTGACTAAGATTCAAAACGAGTTCAACCACTACATTAAAAGATCTGTTGATGGTGACCCATATAGATATGCCGTCTACAAAATCTTGGGAAGATGCCAATTATCCAGAAGAAACATCTCAAACATTGCTACAACCATTGAGGATTGGATCTGGATGCATCTAATGTTGGTTAAGGATGACTTACCTTCAGATTTGGCTCCATCACATGAAAGTTATACCTTGGCCGATTTCCAGCAGGTTATTCTGTCATATGGATCTTCGAAATTCTCCACGAACTATTTACAGGTTTTGTTATTAAGTGGATTGTACGATGAAGCATCTAGATACAGTTCTGAGATCAATGAAATAGACGGTGTTCATTTGACTATTGGTTTATCATATTACAAATTGTTGCAAAATTCAAGCTCCCCAGCCGAAAGTGGTACCAAATTTAGTAAATTACTGGGATCTTATATCAAGAGTTTCAAGTTCTCTGATCCTAGAATTGCTGTTGAATATTTGATATTGATTTGTCTATTCGATACCCAAATTGAGACTTCGCATGAAGCTTTGAGGGAATTGATCCTAGAGACCAGAGAATTTGGTATATTGTTAGGAAAAGTCAATCCTTCAGGTGTCAGAATTCCGGGTAAGATTGAACAAAGGAAATCACTAATCTCTTTAGAGAATGACTTCTTGAGAAAAGTCACTGAACAAGCTGCCATTACTGCTGATAAAGAGGGTAGAGCCTATGATGGCCTATTGTTGTATCAATTAGCCGAAGAATACGAGGTTGTGATCTCAATAATCAACAGATTGCTTGGTGAGTTCTTGAGTAACACTGAATTAGATCAGCCATTACTTGATGGGAATGAAGAAACAAATCCTATATTGATTGCTGAAAATTTCTTAAGCGTTTACCAGGGAGTGTCAGCAAAGAGCAAGACCATTTGTAAAAACTTGTTAAGCATTGCAAACATCAGACAATTGTTCCTTGAAGAGGAATGGGATCAAGTTCTGAAAGAGGTCGAGGTTCTGGACTTATTGCCAACCAGTCCACATGCAACATTGAGTACCATCAGATTGAAGGCAGAGGAATTAACCTATCTGGATGAGAATCTATTGAGAAATATTCCAAATCTATTGATTGTCACCATGACAGCAGTCACTGAAAGTAAAGAACAGATAACCAATAGTGCATTGAACAGTTCAATAAAAGAAGAGAAGAACAAAGAGTTGAAACTCATTGCAAAGAACTGTGTTGTTTTTGCGGGTATGGTCCAATACAAGATGCCTAGGGAGACCTTTAGCTTATTAATAGGTCTTGAAGCATTACTATGATTATCTTTGTGATGTGTTGTATAAGACGATGTGAAGTTGAAGCTAGAATAATTGAAATAAATGATTTGTACCATGGATTATATGCAGGATAGTTTTCAGTTTGGTTTACTGACACCATCGTTAGTATGCTCGTGTTTGTGGCTTCCATGCCCCCGTTTCTTTGTGTAGTCAGGTTGGACTTCGTATGAATTTGGACTTGGCAGTTTCTTCAAGTCTTTCTTCTTTTTGGATTTTCTGGCGGACTTTCCATTGCTATCACCTTCATCCTCACTTTCACTTGAAGATGATGAGGAGGATGAGGAAGATGATGAACCGCAACTGCATTCATCATCAGATTCATCGAAATTCTTTTGTGGGTGAAAAATGCAACAAACTTGAAGTAATGTTAGTATTTGAGATCAGAACACAAACTTAAAGGGCATACATACCTTTGGATTTCTTCTTATTCATGAATTCATTGTCAACAGTCCCGTCCTCCCATCTTACTCTTGGTTTTCTTTCTTGTTTTGCGTGAGCTTGTTGATGTTCCAATGGTTCCGGGGAAGCAGATCCTCGAAGATGTAGTGTGGGATTCAAGCTCTCTATCTGGACCGTGGTAGTTGCAGAAGCATTGTTGTCCTGTGACATGATGTTGATATGACCTTCGAATCGGACAGCAAATCGTTGATTACTTATGGGGTTGGTGAAGCTGCCTTGTTGCTAACAAATCAAAAAAAGGAAAAATCTAGAATTGTAATACATCCAAACACCTTTATTGTTGACATAATTTTAGTAGACCCTACTGTGAGTGTTCTAAGTGTTGATGTTTGCGTATACTCATTCATGAAATCCCTGACTAGTACTACTGTTAAGAGCTTTGAAACAGACAGATGACGACGTCGTTATACAAGTTATTATAAATAATATCAGCAACGTCGTCATGAGATCTTATATATATCGTGCAGCTAGCTCCAGCGCCCCTACTTTTTATATATAGCTGGTACAGCTAGTACTTATATAATTATAAAATAATTATGAATATATAGCTCAATTAATATAATTAACGTCGAAGTCGTTCATC
This sequence comes from Wickerhamomyces canadensis, assembly GCA_003707015.3. NCBI lineage: Eukaryota > Fungi > Ascomycota > Saccharomycetes > Phaffomycetales > Wickerhamomycetaceae > Wickerhamomyces > Wickerhamomyces canadensis. The sequence goes on from PPMU03000059.1 coordinate 13,759, forward strand.
AGCTATTTGGAAATAACAGCTAGACGTATAGATATAATTGTAGATTAATATGGAACATGATGGAATAGCTGTGCAAATGGAATGGAGTAATGTGTAAGTTCTTAAAATGAAAGAGGATGTTATGAGCGATGTGCACTATACCATGACTCCTCCCCAGACGAGTCATCTTTCTTTGCCCACCCATTTGGCGGGATGACTCCTCCTGCCGCTGCTGATCAGGAATCTTCCGCCGCACGAAGATTGAAGATAAAAGTGAAAAAAAAAATATTTTTGATATCGAGCTTCTGGTGCCAAATCCCAATAAATTAAGATCTCTCAGTTGCAATTGAGGTGAGGCCATGACCGAAGAGACTGTTTTCGTTGGGATCGATGATTCTACCCAGCCAGACAAGTACAGAGTCGCAAAAGACTTAGCTGCTGGGACTTTCAGTGGGTTTGTTCAGGTTTTGGTTGGTCAGCCATTCGATACTACAAAAGTACGGTTAGCTTCTGATACCACAGGGAAATACAATGGTGCGTTGGATGTCGTGAAAAAATTGATTGCTGAAGATGGTCCTCGTGCTTTCTATAAGGGTACTTTAACACCTTTGATTGGAGTTGGCGCTTGCGTTTCCATTCAGTTTGGGGTCAACGAATACATGAAACGGGTTGTCTTCAACAATGAAAAACACCTGAGCAGTGCTCAATATTTTATCTCTGGGTCAGTTTCTGGGTTTGCCAATTCTTTCCTTGCCTCACCGATTGAACTTATTCGTTCTCGTCTACAAGCGCAGACAACCACTGATAAAGCGAAGAGGCTTGGTCCATCTGACGTTATCAAGGAGATTTATAAAAAGGGAGGATCTGCTGGTTTGATGAGAGGGTTTATACCCACTGCACTTCGTGAGGCTAATGGTATGGGTATATACTTTTTGACTTACGAATATTTGATCAAGAAGGACTGTATCGATAACCAACTTGAGAGATCACAAATTCCAGGGCATAGATTATGTCTGTATGGTGCGGCTTCTGGGGTTTCATTATGGCTTGCAGTTTATCCAATTGATTTCATCAAATCCCGCTTACAAACAGATAGTTTGGATAAACCTAAATATAAAAATATGAGAGATGTTGCTCAACAAGTTTGGAGAGCTGATGGTCCAAAAGGGTTTTTCAGAGGGTTCACTCCAACTATTTTAAGAGCTGCTCCTGCTAATGCTGCTACATTCTATGCCTTTGAAATAGCCATGAGATTCTTAGGCTAGATTTACTTCAATTCTTCACTTTGATAGAGAAACTGTACTCATATATACAATATTCTTCAATAGAGTTATTTAATTTTATAATTTATTTATTAATTCTGTTCTATTCATTCCTCCAATCTTCTGAGAAGGTAGTCAACTTCAACTTTCTTTGTTAATGGGATAACCCAATCTTTGTAAATCTTCGCCAAATATTCAGCATTGACTTTATGTTCCTTGTCGTCATTTTCAGACCATACTAAAGTTGGGTCTCTCCCATAGGCCTTCCCCTTCTCAACCAATCTATCCAAAATCTTGGCCTCCACAGCAGAGTTCGTAATAGCATCTTCAATCCCTTTGATATCTTTGGCTTTGATCAACTCAGTGAATCTCTCAGTTTCATTTTGAAATTTGGCTTCAGCAACGAATTTACCAAAGTGAATTCTTCTTGATAAAGCCTGTAAATTCTCAATATCACATGAGGTACAGCTTCCTAGGTTTTCAGCTTGTTCACCGTCACCTCTACTGATCAATGGAACAATATGCTCGATGTACTTCTTTTTGATTAAGTCATTGATGTTGATCTCATCAGAATAAGAAGCTAGGATCTTTGGGTAATTGATTGGAGGTAAGATGGTTGGTAAAAGTTCATCTGGGAAGAATGCAACCTCATCTGGTGACTCGAACCTTCTAATTTGTGACTGGACCTTTTCTAGATTTAGCAAAGTCCAATCTAATAGAGAACCATCGAAATCAGGGATGGTGAACTTGTTCTTAGAGTAGACTGAAGGGGACGAGAAGAACTGTGCTCTTTCAATGAATTTGAAAATGATTGTGTCCTCCATACGCACAAGGACATCCCTGATGTTTTGCAAGTCCAGAACAGTCTCTGGTTCCAGGAAGTTCATCGTATCTTCAATCTGATCAACCACTCTATTGGACCTGGTTATCTCTAGAGAATCTTCAGCAATTTAGACGTTGATCAAAAATTCCATAAACCACAAAAGCCCGGATTCGCGGGCTCATAACCAATATCGATATACAATTGATTTGATTGATTCTACGGTGACTAAAATACCAGCATATCACTGACTAAAAATCAAATCACTCCATTGTTTCGTCCCATTCATGGTGGAATGAGTCTCTATTGTGAATTTGGGATATGAAGGTCATCTTTCCACTCCAACATACACTTGCCAGGATACTTTTCAATGGTTTAAGGATAACATTGATAAATAAATCCGAAGAGTGGGAGATTTGATCACGATTGGAGTGACTTCGTTTGTTAGTTAGACAAGTGAGGGAATACCAATACATATATGATGCGGTTATACTACCTTATATTAGCTGTAGCGACAATCGATGACATCAAGCATCATAAATCTTAAATTATATAGCATTGATAGCAGTGGATTGGGATAGCTCGATATCGGATCTGAATATATCAACCGGCAATGGGGCACAATATTTGTTAACAGCTTTGAATTCTTCAGAAGCCCCAGCCGTCGAACTGTGTTGAGCTTCGTCAACATCGGATGTGTCAGCACCTGCACTCAATCTATCATGGTTTTCAGTCAAAGCGCTCAAGCAATTGCTAACTTCATCAGTGAAGTTTGTAGTGACACCATCTACCCTATATACGTCTGTGCCAAGGGTAAGATTTAACATTCACAGTAATGGATCTAGTTTGGACTTCAAAAAAGAATCTCTTCTGCTTTTAACTTCTCCAAAGGAGACAATCTCAGGGTGACATCCAACAGCCGGGAATACACCATATTTATTTCTGAAGCTGAGTGTGACTCGTAGCGTCCTGAGCTCGAAAAGAAGTGAATAATTGCTTGATCAAGTTTCAAAAATTCAGCTAGAAAATGTGAATCATCCAGCTCCTCCATTTCCGGATGAACGAGGTAATTTTCCTCCATAGAGTTGGACACAGAACCGTATTGTTTGCGACCACTGTTTAGGGAGTAATGAATTTCCCTTGTCAGTTGTTCTTTAGAATCAGTCCTGGATGCCACTACCTGCTGCAAAACATGTAAGTTTGTTGGGTACACATCAAAGACAGTTGTAGAAGAAACATCAATAACATTCGAAGGTAATGAAAAGTAAATCCGATGGAGAAACTTGTATCTTCTTCCTCTCTTCAAATGTTGTTTGAACTCATCCATTCCGTACCGTCTCAAAATATCCAAAGGGTTGAAGTCTTCTTCCCATTCAACTAGGCCATTTCGACAATTCTCTTCAGCTTGTTTGAGAATCTTTTCAAACTCCCGTGAGCGGACTTCTTCACATAGTCCAGAAGCATGGTTTTGCACATCAGGACCAGCTGAAAAGTTGGATGATTCGATTGTGCACGTATTCACCATGCTCCAATCATCAGTGGCAGACTCACTAACTAGGACTTCGTCATCAAGGTTTGCATTATCGCTTGAAGCTTCCAATGGTTTTGAAGTGGCAGCGCCTGTACCCTGTGATTTATCTGGTAGAGGAACCAATACTCATGAATCGCTTATGGTTCATAGCTGGACTTGGTAGTCTGCAAGAAATGGAGAGTTGATTAGGCATTTTTATTTGCTTTCTTCTTATTGTTATGCAATATGCACCGAAATCCGGCCATTTTGCTCGGATTTCATTCCGCACAGGCACAGAGGAAAGTGACGTGATGAGAACAACTTTCTCTAAACCAAACTGAAGGCGAAACAAATACAGAGACCATCATTAGCCTGAAAATGTCGTTCATCAAAGACTTCTTCTTCCCTGTCAAGGAAACAGATCCAACGGCCCCACTCTCAGCATCCACAGCTAAAGACCCTGTAGTTGAAGGGCGTTTCACTCCAAGACAACTATCCAAGTACAACGGTCATGATGACCAAAAGATCTTCATCGCTGTGAAGAGAACCGTTTATGATGTCTCTGCTGGTAGACAGTTTTACGGTCCTTCAGGTCCCTACTCTAATTTCGCTGGCCACGATGCCTCGAGAGGATTGGCTTTGGGATCCTTTGATTTCGAAGTTTTGAAACAGTTTGATGAACCAATTGATGATTTGAAAGATCTGGGAAAGGAAGAGCTGGATAGTTTGAATGGGTGGGAAGAACATTTCAAGAAGAAATATCCAGTAGTTGGAAAATTGGTTGAAGAATGAATCAATAGAAGCAAGCATCCTCTTCTTTATTTAAATTTATTAATGGTTACGAGTCTATGAATTTTTGACAAATGAAACGCCCATTGTAGAAATTAGCATTAACCGGACGGTTTAATCACAGAGAAACAAATGGCAGAATTAGATGATCTGATAGTAAACAATGACAATCTGCTCAAGAATATCAACAAGGCAACCTTTTCTTTTGAATATCCCGAAGAAATCTATTTAGTTTTTCTCTCTATTGATTTGTAGAGTCGAGAATATACAACGATATAACAAAACTACGAGGGGGTGCTGTGAATACGCTGAGTGAAATGGAATTATAGTGGTTTAAGCAAATGGGGTCATGATAGCCAGTTATTGAGTCTAGGGAATTATTAAAAAGTGACGATTAGACAGAAAGACACATCTGATATACCGTCTCTTTGATAAAGGAATAAGCCAGCAAGTAGACGCCAAACACTGGGTCGGGTGAAAGTCAAGACAAAACAAAATGGGATATCGAGCAGATATATCATCACAAATCACTAATAATAATGAGCCAAGTTAAAATGAAAAAAATACCAGGTGGATAGTTGAACAGAGACATTTATGAGACGCACAGGCAAAAAAGTTGTTGAGAGTGCATGATAATACGCAAAACTGATGTGTTCCCTCAGACTTTGGAAACAACAGTTTGGTTATTTTGCAGCTGTTTAGCGTTTCTATCGTGATAATCTTTCTGAACATCTCTGTAATGCTCACAGTCATGGCTCTCCAATAATCTATGACGTGTGCAGAACTTCTTGAAGCAGAAGTTACAGTCACCAATGATGGAGTGTGGCGAAGTGCACGTCTTGTAGTGGCATAGCTTTTTGGATTTCTTCTTTGGTTTTATCACCTTTGTAGCCGTGTTTGTTGTAGTTGTTGTAGTTGTTGGTGCTGCTGCTGCTGTTATCAAAGTGTCAGAAGTGGAATCGGATGGCAAAACTGAGGATGGCGAGGAGGTGTTTTGGAAAGGGAGCTGCTCAGACATGGTGGACGGAGAATGGAGAGTTTGTAGTTGTTGAGGTGTGGGTCTCGGTGTATAAGCGTTTTATATATAGCAGCTGCTGTTGCAGTGAGTGGGAGGGAGGCGAAAAGGGTGGGAGTTTTGAAGTAATTTGGACTTCATAGGCAGAAGTCCGTCTTTTCTTTTGAAACAGCTTATCGTGACGTTAATATTATTGTAGTGCCACCGCGAAATTTACCTCTTTCAGTGCATGTCCCGACTCCCGACTCCCGAGACTTTCCCGCAATTAAGTGACAGTTTGCCTTCTCGAAGATGCCGATAAAGTTCTTCCTCAAAACTCCCAAGCTCGAGCATTATTGTAGAGCTTGATTCAACTATGATGATCATCATGGCTTACAACGAACGGTTATGGACAATATTCAACTTGTTCAAGCAGCCTGATTTCATGACTTACTCCCTCGTGATATAAATTCCTTCGGTGTTCGTGAGAGAACTAAAACCAGTAACTTCATTACGTTTATCCCGTGACCTACAAGGTAGTCAAATTGATCATGAGCAATAGAATGAATATTGATATGAGATTTCAAAATTATGCTCAATAGTATGTGAGTGCTTCAAGTACCTTTATTAGAGTGAGCAATAGATATGACTGAAATGAGTGGATTATATAGATCTAGTACAAACCAAGCTTCTTGAGACTAGCTGTAACAACAGCGAACACATCATCACCCACCACAGTTGGTTCAACTGGTAATTTATCGCCAACTTTGTAGACCCCGGTTTTCACTAATGCAGTGTTCCAACCGTAGTTATACCCTCCAATGATATCACTTGCTGGATTATCCCCAACCATGAAGACCTGTCTTATATGTGAATCTGAAATCTCTTTACCGAACTCCAATGTCGATTGATCAATGTTGAATGTTTGATCCTCATGCAACTTCAGCGATCTATTGATCAAGACATGATGTGCAAAATCGTAGGCAATCTTGGTTGGTTTCCCCAAAATTGTTCTATTCAATTCACTCCCATTGTAAATTTCTCTATATAGATTCTCTAAAGTGAACCTAAAAACACCTTGTCCAAACCTTGGTTTTGGATAATCATTGGCCCATAACCAGTCGTTATTTGAGAAAATCACATGAGTGTTTGGGTTACGTTGTAAGACATCTGAAATGACTTGAATATCAGTGCCGAAATCTCTTGGATCATTGAATACTAGAATGTTATCAATCGGGGTTTCATCAATACCAGGGGTTTCTCTGCCAAACTCCAACAGTTCCTTACTGTGGAATGGCCAAATAGCCGGGTTGGTCTTAATGAAATCAGCAGGAACAAGCACCCTCTTAAAGCCATAACCTTCAGCAACGTATCTACTCTTGTCACGATCTCCTCCAACGACTAGAACAGTTTGGTTCTCTTTCCCTGGAAGAGTTATCAAAGGTGTATGTGACTGCACAACCTGCTCTACATCAACTTCTATGTTCAATTTGGATTTCAAGAATTCTGCACGTTGTTTCTCTGAGATCCCACCACCATTGGTCATTAGGATCCAAGGGACTTTTCTATCATCTAGTAGTTTCAGTGCCTCATGTGCACCTGGAATTGGTTTTGATCCCTTCACCAATACTCCATCCATACTGATATTATTAAAGGTTAGTGATCAATCTTCTTCGTGGCACAAACTGATTATTAGTCATGTATCTTACTCGAAAACAAAACCTGCTTCATGAGGTCGGATTGATCTTAGTATGCTGCTTGAGTGTATTGATCTGATGAATGTCAAAGAGCGTGCTAAACTTAACTTGTTCATTGTGCAATTGACGTTGGTTGAAGAATTCCAACAGTTCGAATTGAGTGGAAACCGAACGAAGTTAGACTCAGTCCCGAACATCGAGAATCGAGATTCCTCCTTCTGCGATAACAGCTCCCGGGAAATTAAATTACTGATATTCGCGATCGCCGGCAAAGCGGCCGCCGCGACATATGGAAGAAGCCATTCATGTCAACACTACAATTCTGATTTCACGAACGAGTTGTAGCAAGTTACTTAATTGCTGATTATGGCCTGAGCTGTTGAACTTCCAATCACTCGTCACCAGGAAATCATCATGGCATTACTTTTTAGCCTCAGCTACTGGTACAATAAACACATAACATAGAATCATAGAGATGGTATACTCTTCAAGAAACTGCTGACATCATCGTCACCACCATCATATCCCTCATCGATCGTCCATTTCTGATCACCCTCCAGTGGTTTGTTCAGGACATCACAGGCATACCCAACAACCAACAAACCTGGAGGTCTTGATCCAATCTCTTCAACCGCCTCAACTAAATGTTTGAGTTTGGTTCTTGTGACTCTTTGATCAGGGCATGAAGATCTCTCTACTATAGTTGCAGGAACTTCAGGATCCCAACCTTTAGAAATCAACGCTGGAACCAATTCTCCAATTCTATGCAATGACATGAGGAACACTGTTGTTCTAGTCTTGACGAATTCAGGAAGGTTCGGTAAGACACCTCTTCTTCCTGTACCAGTACATATTAAAACTTGGTCAGCGACATCTCTCTGCGTAGCTGGAATGTGGGAACTAACAGGAGATGACAATGCAGACGTAATTCCAGGCAATACCAATGGAGTGAAACCATTCTCTTGAAAATAGAGATACTCTTCACCACCCCTGCCAAATATGTAAGGATCACCTTGTTTGAGTCTCACAACTTTTTTACCTTCTTTCAAAGCTTTCAATCCTAAAGATAGTAATTCCTCCTGTGCAGCCTCTGCATTTCCAGGGAATTTTCTGGCAATAAATTTTTCAGTTTTAGATGGGATCAACTCGATAACTTGTTGTGGTACCAATTTATCAGCTAAGACTAAGTCAGCAGTATTAATTTCTTGCAGAGCACCAAGAGTTAATAGTGATAATGAACCAGGCCCTGCTCCAACCAGCGAAATTGTTCCCTTTTTTGAGACTTTGCCAGTTGCAGTAATATCAGTAGCGACATCAACATTGTTCTCAGCTGCTCCATCACCCATATTTCCACTTGTATAAGGTTTTTGCTTTTTAGCTTTATGTTCTTCAGATTCAGGTTTTTCACTTTCATTCAACTTCTGATATTCAGTCGACAAGTCTTCTATAGAGATTGAGGCTAATTGAGAGAACGGATAATACTCCACAACCTGTGACAACCATCTTGACCTCTGTAATTTCTTTTGTGCTTCGGTCATGTTGAACTCACTGATAAATGTGTTCAATCTTGAGCTCTGAATCGAGTCATCCTCATGCTGTCCTAATTCATTCTGAATGATGTTTTCGTAATCTGACTTATAATATTGTAATAACATTTCCCTATCTTCTTCTTGTATTCTAGTTCTCAGATCACCAACTCTTTGACAAATCTTACCGACATCCTTTGGTATATGTCTGATTAATTCTCTCTTAAGTCTGTTGGCAAGTCTGCAACCTTTCCCAGATGTCGTTATACCCATTTGGAAATCACCATCTGTAAATGTTGATAGTAAAGTGAAAGTTGAGAGGTCACTTGATTCTGTAGTATTGATGGGTATTCTCAATATTTGACATCTATCGAATATAGATCTTTTGAGTCCCAAATAGTTATCGCATAAGTTAACAAAGACTCTATCAACGATATTTCCAACTCTAGCTCTACCAAGTGTCTGTAGATCACGTTCTAGATCGAACGCTCTGTTTATGATTTCGATTCGCTTTTGCTTTTCTAACAACTGCAAGTTTTGGGGAATTGAAATAGTGGAATCGTTGGTTATGATTATGGGTTTAGCATCACTGGCTAAACTTGATTGTACTCTTGTGTAAGTTAAACCGGAAATACCAATGAGCAGGTGGACCTCCCCAGTACAGTTTAGCGACGTAAGAATATTGACCATTGTGCTATTTCGTAAAATGAGGATAAGGTATATCCCAAAATCATCAAGAACTGGTTCCTAAAAAGAGATAAATGAAATCTTTTAAAGCTTCTTTGAACCTCATCAAATCAATAGAAAAAATCTGATAATCAGCAAAAGTCACGTGAAATTTGTGGCTAGTGCCTAACAAAATTCAAAGCCCGCAGATATCAAACGGAGAATAAAAATAGCAAAGACCGGGATGCAGCAGAGTTACATCACGTGATAGTCATGTGTGAGCGATGGGCCTAACCACGTGACTTGATGAGCCCGCGAAATTTTTAGTCTCTTTCGTGTCTTTCGAAGAATAAATCAAACGATTATAATAATCACAGTTACTACTATACTGTGTTGACACCTTATTTCCCAAAACCTTTTGACCATGGCTAAGAGAACCCTGGGGTTAGGGAAGGCAGCCAAAGCTCGTAAGAAGCAAAAACCTGAAGAGAGTACCACACCTGATAATACTGAAGATGCTGCAAGTGCTGCTTCTAAATCACAGTCCAATGAGTTAACAGTCGAATTAGATGAAGAAGTTGATCCTGAAGATGACTTGGCTCAACTTAGAGGATTGTGGAGCACTTATATCAAGTCAGCTAGAGACAATGAACTCGTACTGAATGGTATCATCCATGAATCTGATAGACTGTTGAGAAACCAAACAGATGACAATAAGCTTCCTGCTGAGTTTCATGCTGTTTATGGTTTAGCATTAGCTGAGTTGGCTTTGTTTCACACTGAGGATGATGGTGCTGAGGAAGCAAAGGATCCTGAGAACAATGTACCTGCTGTTCATGATTATTTTGAAGCTGCGTTGGAACGTATTGGATTGGGACAAGAACAATATCCTGAATCAGTTGCATTGAATTTTGCTAAAGCTCATGTTCTAATAAATAGAATTCCACTGGAATATATTTCTCAACTTGATATAGATACCAAGAAGTCGAAGCAGCATCCAGACATTTCAACCATCTTGGATGATGCTCTGGAGTGCTATACGAAAGGGATGGATTCGGTGGTTCTATTCAAGAATTTCGCCCTATTAGATGTCAATGTTTTTGAAACTTTGAAGTCACTGGATGATTTACTAGAAATCATCAGGAACTTCGGCAAAGATGGCATTGATGAAGGTCTTGATAGTGATAATGAAGATGATGATGAAGATAATAAACTGCAGCTACATAAATCACATCCACTATACGGAGTTTACGACAATGATAAATATTTCAAATGGTTGATCAAAAATGGGGAAAGTTTTGGAAATTATGTGGTTGAAAATTCCCAAGCATTGTTTTCCAAAGATTCGGATTCATTGACACCAAAAGAGAAAAAAGACTTAGTCTATGCGAGAGAGGTGTCGCTCAAGATCGGACAATTACTTCTACAGGCTGCTGAGAAACCTTCAAGCATATTCACCTCAATAACCTATGATTCTGACATTGAAGATGATGTTGAAATCGAAGGGTATACAGCAAAAGATGCTCAAAAGGAAGCAATTGAATATACTACGAAGGCTGTGAAATTCTTTGAGAGAGCTGAAGACGAAGAAGATGTTCAATCCTGGGTCAACTATGCCGAAGCTATGATAAGTTTGGGAAATCTTTACGATTATGAAAGTAAAGAGCAGGAAGATGCTTACAAAGTTGCTGAGAAAAGACTGAAGAGGGCCAACAACGCTGCCAATGGGAAGTATCAAAAGATCCTGGACAATCTACTAGAAGGTTGAAGACCCAAGAGCTGTGTATAGGCAGGAACAACACCAACATGACGACCTGAGAGAGCTGTAGCTATTCGCGTAGTGCTATCTACGCGATGTGTCGCGTACCGGATGGTGTAGAAAATCAACAACAAACAAAAATTCATAGCTGAATTACGATTCTAGTAGTTATACCCATCGAATCATCCACAATTGAGAGAATGAGCAAAGTTGGAAAGATATCAGCAGATGATTTGTGGAAGACCAGAGTGGATAAAGTAGTATGTTTTGCCGATATATTTCGAGTTTTGCTTATCTATACTCAAACATGCTAACGAAGACATCATAGAATGCTGAACTTTTCACATTAACTTATGGGTCAGTCGTTTCCCAGTTGGTTCGAGATTTCAAAAACGATTATCTTCAAGTGAACCAGCAGCTGGAGAAGATGGGTTACAATATAGGAATAAGGCTGATCGAAGACTTTCTTTCCAAAACAGGTATAGGCCGTTGTTCATCCTTTAAAGAAACTTCAGAAATCATATCGAAGATTGGATTCAAGTTTTTCTTGAATATAACACCAACCATAGCGAATTGGTCAGCCGATGGGAAACAGTTCAGTTTGATTCTGGATGAGAATCCATTAGCTGAGTTTGTGGAGTTACCAGATGATGAAAAAGCATCAAAGGAGCTTTGGTATTCAAATGTATTAGTTGGTGTTCTGAAAGGTTGTTTGGAAATGGTTCAGCTCGAAGTCGAGGCCTATTTTGTCAGTGATGTCTTAAGGGGTGATACTTCAACTGAGTTGAGACTGAAGCTAGTTAAAGTACTAAAGGATGAAATTCCTGCCGGTGAGGACTGAGCCAAAGAGGTATTCTCTTCAACCGAACAAAACACCACACGTCGGTCCAACTCCACACATTGGAAAAGGTTAGAGGAGGCAGGCCTCTGGGGTAAGATTTCATTAGCATGACATGTGTTTGGCGATACTTGATACTTGATACTTGATACTTGATACTTCTTCATTGACGTCGAGTTGTCAGCGGTGGGTGTGTATGTATGTTATTACATGTGATGCACGATAGAATGATTATGAAATTCACCTTCCTTCAACTGGCACTTGATGGTTGATACAGTTCTTGTACTACAAACCTTCTTCCTTCACCACTCTATTCTTCTACAATCCTGCGCATCCGGTAAAATGGATATACTTGTGTGTAGTTTCTGGTCATGACCGAATCATGATGATCGCTATTAAGTGTTTTTGTTAGACTATGAAGGTTAGCTGCTCTAGTCAGTTATCATGGCAAGTTTGAGCCCTAAATTGTGAATGGGCTAAAACTCTGTTGCTCATCAGGACCATATACAAGATCAATTATCGTGGTTTTATACTCTAGTGTCCATCGAGAGAACTGAAAAATCGTCTACTCTTATACTGGCTTCGAGATCTACAACATCAACTGTGACTAAACGCGACCAGGTCTTGTGAGTGATCAACTAGCGCGTAGATCATCACGCTCTCTTGGGTAATAATATACAGAGTTTAGAATGATATTTTACTAGGTGTCTGAGGTATCAACATGACATATCACTTTTTCTACTCATGTGGACATCGCTGCCTTATAGAGTTGGACCTAGGGAGCCGATATACAGCAGGCGCTGACCGGTACTTCTGACTTTTGACTTCTGACTGTTCAATCTGAACTTCACAGTGCCTCATCTTTACCAGTTTCAGTTCAAAGCTGATCAGCTCATGTTTTCTTCTACTTGGGAGCCCTACGAAGAGTAGTGCAGAATTAAGCTATGTAGTGCTTTCACCTCTACAAGTATCAGTTCACATTCGATATGAAATTCCCAGCCATCAAATGTGCCATGAGGCACGATATTAGTGTATTCCGATATCGATTTCATATTGTCGTGGACGTAGTAAGTTACTACGTAGTATAATAGATAGAAGCACCTACTTCCACCAGGGCTCTTCTGCGCAGTGCCCAGTGCCAACAGCTGTTTATCACGTTAAGGGATTCCCTTCACGACTCATGAGAGCTGAATGTTCTCTGTTCCTCTACGTAAACTCATGCATGACCTTAAAAAGAGCGGCCATTAGCTCTTCAATAGCCCTCTGTGCATACCTCTACGTAGGTTGATAACTGATCGATGTGATCAGGCGATTATGTCGAGAGTAACTCTATATATTAGCGAATCAAACCGTTGAGGTGAGACGTTCTGTGTGCTTAGTTGTAAGTCTATCTATGACATGTTTGGTAGAGTCTAGCTAGACGTCGCATTCTGTTTTCACGTATTCAGCATCGTGACAAGCTGTGTTATCAAAAATCTGGCCCAAAGTCGGTTAAATAGAGTACTCGTAGAACGTCTGTATAGATATGCTATCCAGCTCTATTTGCCCCTCGACCCTGATCAGTATGATATGAGTTCACGTTCCCGGCACGCCCACCCATAATTCCGTGAAACACTCAAATTGTTGACTCCCGACAAGTTCTCTGACTCTAGTATACTCAATACTTTACTTCTGGCTCTCAAGTTGATGAGCACTACCAGCTTTACGGGCGCATATATACAATAACGAGCAATTATGCAGAATAGCTTGAGCCTGCTAAGCTGGCTATAGTGAGAAAGCCATCGTCTATTGCAGGGGACACTTAACAAACCGCTACGCCTATAGTCATATCAATCCTATTCTTTTTATTGCTCTATACTCACTGGCGCTTTAACACAATCAACGAAAGTTAACGAAATCCTTTCGAATAGTCATAGATTATGGATCATATCTGTTTATAATAATATGATCCTGTATGACTCTTTAGCGAGCTGGAGTTCAAAGAATCCTATAGTGATCCACACTCCTGTCCCCGCGACTTAGCGTGTGTAGGGCAGTGGACACTGGACACTGGACACTGGACAGGCACTGGGCAGGTACCAAACACCATCAGGACATCAGGACTCATGATTGAGGAGCCATTAGCCATACAGATGCCTCCCCTGAACGTTCCGATGGGTGATATGAGCTAGCCAACACCGTCTAGCCGGGATTCTTCTCTCAGTAAGGTAAGATTCTGCTGAGCGTCGCTTGGAGAAGTGATCTATCGTGGTTTATGTCGGTACACTCATGAACTGGATGACCTCATAACTAAAGTCACAGAGATTCTGTGTTTGGCTGTTGAATTATCTTGAAACACCAGCTGTGAAACTGTCGGAGATCAAATATTCCGATGACTAGCTGCTGGCTAAAAACTGAGTCAATCTGACAGCTAATTTGTTCCATGCATCTGCTCGCGAGCACGCCAGACTAGCAGACACTAGACACTAGACCGGCCGGTGTGAAGCCCAAGGTTCTGTACTAACTTCTAAGTTCTGAGTTTTGAGGTACCACGGGCCTAACATGAGGTTATTGTTAACAGTATCAACCATAAATCGGGGTAGCCCCACTATAGCTGAAGCTGCAGCCTAATTATATATAGTTGAGTTGCCGTCGACGTTATGTTTATCTGAATATTAGACAGCTCAATTATGGATCACCCCC
>PPMU03000060.1:0-25149 GCA_003707015.3 Wickerhamomyces canadensis
ATGGAATCAGAGTGAGTATTGTACCAGACCTTGGATTTATGTTGACAACTCAGTACTAACTCTTGTACGTGGGTGAGAGCTTTTTCAATTGAATGCATATGGTGATCAAAAAATTCCAGATTTTCATGACTCATATTTGGTAGGGGCGCTAAATCAATAAGCAATAGGATCTTTGGCCGAGTGGTTTAAGGCGTTCGACTCAAGATCGAATATCGTAAGATGCAGGCGTTCGAATCGCCTAGGATCCATTATTTTTGCTTTTTTTCGGCGAGATCTACAGCAACCTGGCTTTAATTGAGAATAATGGTGTTCTAATTTTGTTTTTGAAGTGTGGGTGATTGTACTGGCCTCGATGTAAAAGCAGATCGTTTTAAATTTTTTTCAAATTTTTTATCCTTTTTTTCAAACAGCGAATTTGATTAGGTAATAGTGCAAACTCTTGAGTCACCCTACGGAGGACGACCCACTAACACCAAATCTCCTTACACCTTGAAATGTGACCAAATTGCTACCGATATCGAGACCTGTCAGGCTACTGGTGAAAAAAAATCTTACACTCTTTGGGAGGCGATTCTGGGTCATATGGATGCACACCAGATTCAGATTTTTGTTGGGACTTTATGGGACATGTAATAATTCGGGTAATGAATTTCGCGAGCAAGGGTTATAAGCCCTGGTAATATTGGACTCTTGCTAGTAATTCTAGTTGAGTTTCTTTCTGCCAGATACGTTGATTAATTGGAAGCTGTTCAAGGGCCCTTTAGTTCAAGATATATATAGTTGACGTCTTAATTTACTAACTTAATCAAAAAAAATTATATAAGTTAATTGAATTATACGTCCAATAATAATATGGACGTTAACATAATTTGATCTTATAATATTGTTGAATGGCAAATTATGACTACAATCTATATCAAGAGTGTAACCAAAGCCTGGATTCATAAGCTGTAATATTTAGGAAATATAATATAATGAATTATAATTAATATATAAGAGCTGGATCTCTGATATTCTGGTCCTTAAATAGTCAGAGATACCACTAATTCACGTATAGAATAGAGATAACAAGACGTCATGACACAGCAAGAATAGATCATGTTTAGTACTAATCTATTAGCAGGTGATTATGTAGTACATGTTATACCCCATAATACAGGCCGTAATATAGTGAACATCAGTTCTCTATTACTCACCACATCTCAGCTCGAAGTGATCTCAATTTGTCTAGTACGAGCTGTGTGATGAAAACAGAAGCATCGGTTGCCGTAGACTGTCTGGATGAATACCACACCATTTCATACACACAAATCTCCGATTACACCTACATGATTATACCACCATTTTGAACTTATGAGGAAGAAGCCACTCGCTCTACGACGTTATGTTGTATCATTGGTTCACTATCGTCATCCACTACAGGACTCCTACAAATTGCCATATCCAGAAATATCGGCCCAGATCATCCAAATCAATTCCAACCCGTTGATTTTCCCATTTTTGAAGAATGTCGGATCGGATTAAACTACAACAATAAACTGACAAGCAAACGATGGGAAGATCACGTGAAATTGGCACATAAATACAACATGGCATACCTTTTCAGCATACGATGGTCAAATTCAAAGAAACGGGGTTGCGAGACTTCAAATTTTTTCCTTGAGCCTTTATAAATTTGTTGATTTCCCCTGTTCTTTTCATTTTTGCACATTCTCAAGGTATTCAATCAAACACAGTTCAATGGCTCCTTCTCATTTTGATACTCTACAATTACACGCTGGTCAAGAAGTTGTTGGTCCTTACAACGCTAGGGCCCCAGCTATCTACCCAACCACCTCATATGTCTTCAACGACTCTAAACATGGTGCTCAATTGTTTGGTTTAGAAACCCCTGGTTATATCTATTCAAGACTTATGAACCCAACCAATGATATCTTTGAAAAAAGAATCGCTGCTTTAGAGAACGGTATTGGTGCCTTGGCTGTTTCATCAGGTCAAGCTGCTCAATTCACTGCTATTGCAAGTTTGGCTCATGCTGGTGACAATGTTGTTTCAACATCTTACTTATACGGCGGTACTTATAATCAATTCAAAGTTGCTTTCAAAAGATTAGGAATTGAGGCTAGATTTGTTCAAGGTGATAACCCAGAAGATTTTGAAAAATTATTTGATGAAAAGACTAAAGCTGTCTATATTGAATCAATTGGTAACCCAAAATATAACATTCCAGATTTTGAAAAAATTGCTGCTATTGCTCATAAACACGGTATTCCATTAGTTGTTGATAACACTTTTGGTGCCGGTGGTTACTTTGTTAAACCAATTGATCACGGTGCTGATATCGTTGTCCATTCAGCTACCAAATGGATTGGTGGTCACGGTACTACCATTGCTGGTGTTGTTATCGATTCTGGTAAATTCCCATGGAAACAATATCCTGATAAATTCCCACAATTCTCACAACCAAGTGAAGGTTATCATGGATTGATTCTAAATGATGCTTTAGGTGATCAAGCTTTCATTGGTCATGCTAGAATTGAAATCTTGAGAGATTTAGGTCCAGCCTTGAACCCATTCGGTGCATTCTTATTGATCCAAGGTTTAGAAACTTTGTCTCTAAGAGTTGAAAGACAAGCTTACAATGCATTAAAATTGGCTAAATACTTGGAGAAATCACCATATGTTTCATGGGTTTCTTATCCAGGTCTTGAAAGTCATCCATACCATGAAAACGCAAAGAAATATCTAACCAACGGGTTTGGTGCTGTTTTATCATTTGGTGTCAAACCATTACCAGAAAAACAAGAAGATCCATTCAAAGAATCTGGTCCTCAAGTTGTTGACAACTTGAAAATTGCTTCAAATTTAGCCAATGTTGGTGACTCAAAAACTTTGGTCATTGCTCCATATTATACCACACATCAACAATTGAGCCATGAAGAAAAATTGGCTGCTGGTGTCACTGAAGACTTGATCAGAGTTTCTCCTGGTACTGAATTCATTGATGATATCATTGAAGATTTCGAACAATCTTTCAAACTTGTCTTTGGTAACTAGATCCCTAGATCTTTTGTATAAATTAGATGCATTGTTTGGACTACAATCATGACATATGAATGTAGGGTTGAAACTGCGAAGCTCTGTATAAGGTACCTCGTCAGCTCAGAGCTCAACATTCGCTGTGTTGTTCTGATAACAGTGTAAAGTGATAGGCGGCACCAAAAAAAAAAATCAGCTCACTATGGGAAAAATCCATATCGAGCCATCTCGATCAAACGTTATGATCTTCAACATGAGCTGCAAGAGAATGATAAGAGCGTGAGATCTTAATTGCAAAACATAGAAAAGTAAACACGTATGCAACGTTGAGGAGCAAACATATCTTGTTCTATGCAATGCAATATTCCAGTGACGGTCGCTTGATAATGGGAGAGAATATGCTTAATATTGATCTGCTATGGTTGATTCAATGAAATCGGGCTC
This sequence comes from Wickerhamomyces canadensis, assembly GCA_003707015.3. NCBI lineage: Eukaryota > Fungi > Ascomycota > Saccharomycetes > Phaffomycetales > Wickerhamomycetaceae > Wickerhamomyces > Wickerhamomyces canadensis. Next base: position 3,484 of record PPMU03000060.1, read on the forward strand.
ACCACCTCAAAAAGTACGGTACTATAGCAAGCACAACTAGCGACCCGCAATTGACCACTCAGTAACGAGAATCTTTAGACGGTAGCAGTAAGCAGTAAACTTGAGCTGTATATCAGTTTCTGTGCTGTATCTATTCCTGTGTGTCTCCAACCATAGAACATGGTCACGTGCGAAATAATTTCCACAAACAGCCTGAGCGAATTTTAAAGGGCACAAAAATGGAAGGCAAAGAGGAGAGCAGCGTTGGAGAACCAAACCTTAACTCTGTGGATGGAACCACTATTCTGTCCCTCTGACAATCCCCAACGGCTATTTTGCAGAAACATCAACACTTTTGTGTCAACTTTAAGTAGGTACGCTTCATGTGGTTCGTCTCTTGGATCACTTCAGAACCACTCCACCCGGGGAAAATGGACCTGCTCCTTCTAGAGCGGGTGGCTATGGCTGATGACTGTTGAGTGTTGACCCGCTGACTCGCTCAGCGTTCTCGTGAAACGTTTGCCACCCGAATCCTTATGGAGGCCGAGAGTCGGGACAGGACATTTGCTAATTTTGTCCGGAAATTTTCATATTTCGAGGGTTTGTAGCAATTCTCTGCTCCAAAGCGCATGCCCTAATATCGTTCTCTCCGTGCAGAAAGATTAGTGAAATGTGTGCTATTCGATCAGAGTAAAAGTCAAGGTGTTTGTTCATAGAGTGAAGCAGTTTTGACTCAAGAGCAAAGGACTGGTCACTCACGAAAACTACGTGATCATAGCTATCTGGTCAGTTCGTGATGGATCGGCTTTATTGGTCAATCGTTTCCAGATTACAAACTCCGAACATGGAAAAGGTGATTAGAACAATTCAAATTTTCCTTTAGGTTATTGTCCGTCGAAGGACTTGCCCTCCCGGTATCACCAGAAGGGCTACCGTGACTGGTCCGCCTGGAGCCAGAAGGGCAGCTAGGCTGAATTTACACAAAATTTGCAAGAGTTTGAAGGACTGCGAGTTGCGATGCTCTTTGATCTACGTCGTTCACAATAGACAGTCTTCTTGATCATCAGTGGAGGATACAGGTATATAAACGCCTTCAGCAGTAAAATCATAGCCTAGCTACAAGAGCGTACAGATCAGTCCGGCCTATGAAATCTGGGAACTTCTGCGACTTCATCGACACCCCAGAGGGCTCAATTAGTGCTAAGGATCAACTTACGTCGAACAGTAGTGAGCATCAGTATCAAAGTACCTGATCGAGAGCTGATTTTGGTAGCGAAATGGAACTCGAACTGATCTGATCAAACCCTCATGAGAAAGACAGATATTTTGTAGACTAGTGGTGACTACCAACTGAACTCCTACCGTAGTTGTGATCATGAGACCACTATCACTAGACTTCCTCCATCATTCAGCTATCTATTTATCAATTGGACGTAGCAAATATGTAGCATCAATTGTCAGTTTGTCCATAGATCAAATGACAGCGCTAGACGATCGACAAGGTTCACAATAATTACGTAGCAGATATGTGATCAGCCAGTAACACATCAAAAACTCCTTACTTTCAGAGGACGTCACAAGTCAAATGTCAATAGAGCCAATGAAGGATTCGACGTGGCACAAAAAAAGGGTGTTGAAAAGTTGAGAGGTTGTGTCAAAGCTCAAATAGGCTAATGAATTTTGTTAGTGCTGTGGCGCGTACCACTGATCGAATAGATAAAGAAACATGAAACTGATTAATTGGGTTAAATTGAGGTAAAGTATGAGAATTGAAGCTGGAAAAAAGAAGAGACTAAGATTAAGAGTTTCGGTGTACATGGGTATAGATCAATAGGAAGATTTTAAGCAAAGTCAATCCCTATTCTGAGCTAGTCAAGTAACAGAAAAGCAAAGAAAAAGAAATTCAAAAACCGGGAGGTCGGGACAAGCGTTTTCGGACAAACTCACCGATGGGACACGGGACATTTCAATTTCACCAAGTTCCAAAGTGCTTCACAAGCACAGCACTCAGCATCCAGGTCAAAACTTTCAACGACAAAACAAAAGCTAGAAAAAATTACACCTTCTTTCGACTTTAATCAAATAAAATCAATACAAATCCACCCAAGTTTTTTCCTAGCTCATAATTTACCAATTACTTATTCTACTTCATTTATTCACCTATTTATAAAATCTGCTCTCAATCAGACATAAGAAAATATATCAAGCGTATATTATTGTCTCACTGAAATTACGACCACCACCCCTGTTATCAAAAACGTCCCTTTGCTAGATTTCATTCACAGTTTAGGTTCTTTTCTTCCATTTCAATCCAAAAAGCTGTTATGTCCTGGGATTACAACTTCAATAACCAAGCTCAGTACATTCATTCACCGATCATTGGGCCTTTCAAGAACAACATTGAGCTGAACTCGCAATTACCAACGTCCAGTGCCACACCTGTCAGTGCCCTTGGATCTGTTTCCTCGATGTCATCAACAGAGTCCGTCTACTCAAGCAAAGACCTCCCAAACGATTACGCCAGTCATAATAATAATGAAAACAGAGGTCCCAATAACACTATGGGCACTCATTTTCCAGATTTTGTGACAGAAGGCGAGATGGAGGCAAAATTACTGCCACCAAATCTCTGGGGGGAAAGAGAACGAGAACGAGAAAGAAGAGCTGCTGGGAAAAACACTATAGAGGAGACTCTGTTCCTGCAAAACCAGCTCAAGAATGGCGACAGTCTGTGGTACTCGTCCTCCTCAGATAACAGCAGCAACTTGAACCACTCCGCCAGCCAGCAGAGCATCTTTGATATGAAGTATAACCATCAGCTCAACGCTCTAAACACCCAAATTTTGCCAAATTACACAGCTTCAACTACGCCTGCCAGTTCAACAACTCCTCCCATCCCGCAGTTCAACCCTCTCAACCTCACCAGCTTCAACCAGTTACAGACAAACACACTCATCAACAACAGCACCTACAACAACACTATGGATCACATGAACCCTGGTTCTGTCACTTCTGGCTCCAATGGATCGTCTCATCAGGCCACTCCCCAACTTTCTAATAACACCCAGAATAATATGTTGCAAAACTATCAACAGCAGCAAGCTTTATTAGAAGCCCTTCAACAACAGCAACAACAGCAACAACTATTGCAGAACCCATTGTTCTTACAACAACAAGCCCAGCTTGTTTCTCAACAGTTGCAACAACTACAACTGCAGCTACAGTTACAGCAACAACAGATTGAAACAACTGCTCAACTTTTGAATGCTAAACAACTGGGAGCAATCGACAACTCATCCTCCAGCAACAACAACAATCTGCCATCTTTGACTCAAGAAAACTTGACTAAACTCCAAGCTCCAAATGGGTCTAATACAGAAAAACCAGCACAAGGTTCAGGTTCATCATCAGGTGGATCAGACCCAAATAAGAGCAATGTTAATACTGAACTATACAAGACTGAACTGTGTTCTACTTTTGGTAAAACTGGTGCTTGTCCTTATGGAACCAAATGTCAATTTGCTCATGGTAAAGAAGAGTTGAAAGTTGTTGATAGGGGTACCAAATGGAGATCTAAACCATGTGCTAATTGGTCAAAGACTGGAAGTTGTAGATATGGGAACAGATGTTGTTTCAGACATGGAGAATGAGGGTTTGTTGTGTGTTTTAATCTTTTTATTGTGGTTTTTTTTATTGTTGTTGTTAGTGTTTTGGTATGCCTACGTTGTGTTATTATAGAACTAATAGAAAGATGTGTGTTGAATCATGAGAGTCAAGAAGGGACTTTGTTTAGTTTCCTTGTTTTAATACGTCCCCTCCCTCATCATCATCATCATCATCATCTTGACCTTTCCTCCATGCTTTTTATCATTTTGCTTTTTTTTTTGATTCATCTTCATCATGATGGCACATATGAGAATCTTGATGCCCTAATTCACCGGGTATGTGTGTTCTTGTACTCATCATCATGCAGTGTCTTTTCATAATCAATCAATTGGTTGATTTCTCTTTGTCTTTGAATGCTTCTTTTATGGATTAATATTTATTATATGATCATTATTTATTTGAAATGACTACGATGTTAGTATTTATACAATGGTATGTTGTAGTACTTAGAATGATGATGTTGGTACGTCTAGTATAGTTACGGCTTCTGTCGACACAGAACGTCTAGCTGTTGCCCATAAACTGCAAGAGAGCAATCCACGTTGAAAGTCCAGATTCCTGAAATGTTCACTTCACAATATTAGCCAATTCAATGAGTTACAACAAGAACACTGTCTATTCGGTCTCTGACTTTATTCGTTGCTGCTTTAATCTACAGGGTTTTCGAACCAATTACGGGACTTTCCCCATCAGGTAATATTAGATGAGGGTATCAGCCCTTCATTTATTCCGACAGCCACTCTCAATCAAAACACACAAACAAAAAGAGAGTAATTATCCAGTTGTTCACACTCAAACACTTCTAAAATCACTGCTGAAGAACCACATCCACTGAAGACGATGAGATGATTTAACAGCACCGAAACTCGGGAGATTGAAACTTCTGCGGTAGCGGCTGCCTGGTTTAATTTGTGTGGCTGTTTATTCATCATTGAACAATAATTCCACACAATCGCGATCCTCCACTATTCTTCTAAACGGAGGACTGGTTGGTTTATGGGCCCAAAGCTCGCTGGGTCTCCAAGGCCAACTCCGCTGCTTTAAGGCTTTCGCCCTTGTGCGTTGGTGAAACGTACTTCTTCGTAAAGGACCTGTGCTGCATCCCATGATGGTTGCCTCTTCTTGATGAGTCAAACGCACAGAGAGCACTGTGCAGTATAAAAGGACCAGAAGATCATGGTGTTTTATCTCTGACTGGAAGTGCTGAGTAAAACCTCTAGAGAACAATGTCATCGCAAGACAGCTTGGCTAAAGAGTCAGACAAAGAAGTCTCCACAACTGTCAATCCGCTGCTCACTGATGAACTGCTTGAGAAATTCGACTTCCCTGAAGACATCATCGATGATTTGACTGAAGAAGACATCAACTTCTTGTTGATCAAGGCTGAAGGTCATAGATGGTATCAGTGGTTCTCAAGAACTGACACCCCTCTAGAAAGAAAGTTAATCTTGAAGTTGGATTTGTTGATATTGGTGTACTTGTTCTTAACAAGTTTTGTCAAGACATTGGATTCAAGTGCGGTCAGTTATGCTTACGTTTCTGGTATGAAAGAGGACTTGAAAATGTACGGTAATCAACTGACATATCAGAGTTCTTGTTATATGGCTGGTTTCATCTTTGGTCAAATTCCACTGACAATGCTTGGAACGAAAATTCCAATTTACTATTATTTACCAGTGATGGATTGTATCTGGGGTTTATTAACTTTTGGAATCTTCAAAATCACAAACTATAATCAATTGTATATCCTAAGATTTTTCATTGGATTTTGTGGGTCTTGGTATTTCCCTATGTGTCAGTACATTCTTGGTTCATTTTATAGAAACAGTGAAATCACTAAACGTTCAGCTTTATATTTTTGTGCTTCTCAAGTTGGTGGTATGACTGCGGGTTATATTCAAGCAGCTGCATATGTCAACTTGGATGGTTTACATGGGTTGAAAGGATGGCAATGGTTATATGTTATTGCTTTCATCATCACCATTCCTGTCGCATCGTATGGTTTCTTCACTTTACCAGGATTGCCAAACAAAAGAAACTTTCGTTCATATTTTCTAACTGATGAGGAGAAGAAATTGACAAGATTAAGAATGATTAGAGAAGGTAGACAATCAAATGCCAAGTTCTCAATCCAAAATACCATCAATACTCTTAAAGGTTGGAGATTTTGGATCTTGGTAGTTTTTGCCATTTTCTTCTCACAAGCTGATGGGATTTCTTCAAACAGTGGGTTACAAATCTGGTTGAAAGAAGCCGATTATTCAGTTTATCAGGTTAATACCATCACTACTGTTATTCCAGCTGTTACAATTTTCTTTTCATTACTTAATGGTATCATTGTTGATATATGGCCAACAAATTCTCATGCTTGGATCATCGCCTACGTTGCAGTGTTGAACTTAATCTCATCAATCTTATTGACAATCTGGAACATAAGCAAAGGTGGGAAAATGTTTGCTTTCTTCCTTTCAGGTACAGCGGATAGTATTGCTGCAGTCTTATATTCTTGGGCAAACATCATTTGTTCTGGAAATTCTCATGAGAGAGCCTTAACTTTGAGTACGATGAATACATTAGGTAACACTTTTGGTGTTTGGGTGCCACTTTTCGTTTGGAAGACTGTGGATGCTCCAAGATATTTGAAAGGTTATGCTTATAATATCGCTTTAGATGCTGTTATGTTGATTATGTTGGTTCCTTTGACTTATCTATATAGAAAATCATTGAGATTGAAGGATTTGGAGGCTACCAAGACTGACTTCTGAATCACATTTTTTCTTTTGTTAATCATATCTTTACCTCTTCCACAGAGAGACTAAAATACCAATACATTTTGTTTTTCTTACTACAATAAATCAATCTAGTAACAAAACCCAACTTTACTTTTGATTGGGATATGAAGGAGTTCAGTTACGGTATGAACTTCCCCCTGTACTTGAGATATCTATAACTTTGAGCTATTCTTCTCCTTCATCACACCATGATCATGATTCCAACACTGATAATTCCCTGGTGTATCATAGTAATTCATTGTAGTGCAATTCTGTTTCTTGGTAAAGACCCAATTCGACGATGAATGTCAAAATAGATTGGATTATCATAGTTTATCAACGTGGGTAGTGGTCTCCAATACATCTCTTTGAGTTGTTTGGAGGTAGCTTGATGAATAGTGCGACAAGTTAGCATCAAATTGAAAGCATCGTCTTTATGGCAGAATCTCACGAGCTCTGAATGAAGAATCTCTGTTGGTAATTTATCAATCATGTCGAGTGCCTCTTTCTTGGGGGATGATTCAATGAGCGCCTGCAGCAGTGTGATGAACGTTGACTAGCGAGATTCCATGACTCAGCTCGAGGAAGATGACCATTGATGTATAATTATATACGAGCACCTTGATTTATAAAAAGTAACCAAAAACGGGTGTAATTTGTATGGGTGCACAGACACAACTTCACCTTACAGACTCGGTTTAGATCTCCTTCTTGTTATAAGTCATTGAGACTTCATCGACATTCTTTTGTCTGTGACTGGTATCAAAGTATATGCGTTTACATATGGTGCAGTGGTCTTCTGTTGGTGCTTCCTTCTATTGTTACGAGACATTTTTGGGTGATTTTTGTGTCAAGAATTTTCTTTCCTTTTTTTCTCTTCTACAAAAAATGAAAAGAAACGAACTACAAACTACAAAGGCTCGCAAAAACGCAAATAAATAAGATGCGTGGATTGGTCAGTGCTGATATGTAAAATGAAAGATCAATGCGAAAATCTAAAGTCAAGTCTCTTGTTTCCCTCATCTGTGGTGTTGTGAATGTAGTTTTGTCTCTCATAATAGCTCATCTGGTTCCAAACTCGATCCTTCTGATGATTTCTCCAGATGTAATACGCTTTTGTCCCTAAAAGATAAGCAACAGTGAAGACAGATAGCCACAACAATTGTTCATTTCCTCTTAAATATTCCGGTGCGTCGTCTTCTCTGTAGATATTAGCAGCAACGATCCCACCAGCTTGATTGAACATATTGTACAACGCAGATGATATGGATCTTGTCCCTATTGAATTTGAATTTCTAGAGACCCATGAGACGTTGATTGCATGTATATAAGGCTGTGATAACAATAACGTAGTGATTAGGAATATACCTATTTTGTTATCAATGTTGCAACCTGGCCACCATCTCAATAATGCAAGACATGGGATTACCCATATTGGTGATATAAGTTCAACCAATGAACGTTCATTGACATATTCTGAAAGTCTAGTGATTCCTATCAAGAAAAAAATATGGAATATGTTGTATGGAATGGTTAATAAATTCACGTCAAAGGTACTGAACCCAGCTGTTTTCAAGTTCAATGTGAAATAGTTGGTCACGGTATTGACTGGGATGAAGGCAATAAATCCAATGATATAAACTGGCCATAGATCATAATCCATTAATGATTTCCACAACAGTTTCAAAGTAATTGCTTGTCTATTATGCATATCTCCCTTTGATGGATCATCCCTCAAAATTCTATTCACGACGATTTTCTCTTCTCTTGGTGTGAACCAACCATCTTTGGCGAATACACTTTTAGTTTCAACTGCAGATGGGACAATGAGGAAATAAGATAGGAAACCAATCATCAATGTGAAGATCCCTTCTATTATGAATAACCATCTCCAACCAGCCAGTCCTAAAATCCCTCTCATACGAAGAATAAAGAATGCCAATATCCCACAAAGACATTGGGTAGCGGCAGATGAGGACCAGAAATATGCCAATTTGACTCCAAGTTCTTTTGAAGTGAAGAAATATGATAACCATAATACAATCTCTGGGATGAATCCACCTTCTAAAAATGCAATAGAACCTCTTGTTATCAAGAATGACGTTCTCCCAGTGATGAATCCTTGTGATATGGCTATAATGGACCAAATCATGATCTGAATGGGCAGCCAAACATCAGGCCCAAGTTTCTTACAAAGCATACCAGATGGGATCTCCGCTAACAAGAATGCAAATTTAGAGATTGTGTTTGCTAAATTATAATCTGATGTCGTTAATTGTAAATCTTCCAACATGTTATCGCTCACTGCTTGAGATAAATTCCCTCTATCAACTTGCAATCCAACAAACATGAAACATGCCAATAACGTGACTCTATAACCCAATTTTTGCAAAACGATCCGTTCTTCATCCTGTCCCCATTCAAATTCAGGATCGAAATGGAATCGACATTCATATCGACATCTATCATAGACTTTTATCCAATAATCTGCCACTGTTGGATCTGCAAAAGGGTTTGAGGAATCGTACTGGACCCCAAAATCCTCGGTGATTTCGATATCGATCTGATCAGTCTTGTTGGTCTCTGAGGCTAGAAGTCTCTCGTTCTCTGATCCAATCTCACTGGAATGGCTTCGGGACAGATGTATGGATGCCATGACCGACAACAAGCAACTTCAACAAACTATTGGGAAGACGAGCAGCAGGGGCATTTCGAAGAAGAAGCTGCTCGAGGCATGGCTTCATTTTTTTGTCCCTTTATCTTTCTCCCTTTGGTGAATTGTGGTGATTTCATGTTTTCATTTGATGAGGTTTTTCAGCGCCACATTTTGCACATTTAAGCTGAGCAGCGAGGCGGATGAGGCGCACTAGCCTCTTGTTCTTCTTGTTCTTCTTCTTGTTCTAATTACTGAGAGACAGTTTCTACGCTCGTTTATGTGCCAATGCTCTAATTATACACTGTAAAATCACCCAAACAACGAATCGAGAGACGCTCTGATCTCGCCGATGCTCTCAGGCGTAGTACGACAACACCCTCCAACGATCAACACTGTGCCTATATCTCTGATCCCACCAACGTACTCAGCCCATGACAGCGTGCCAGTTGGGTTCTCAATGAACCTTCTCGTCTCAGGGTTCCACAGCTCACCTGAGTTTGGATACACAACAAGATTCTTCCCCGTGGGTTTCAATCTCTTCAACCATACAAGGGAGTCTGAGAGTCCCAGACAATTCACACCAATGGCAACTGGGCCTTCAATTTCGCTAAAGAATTGAATCAAGTCTTGAGCAGAGGTTCCATCCGCAAGGGTTTCCTCTTTGACACTGAGACTCAGATAGTAAGGTTTATCCTTGTTCTTCTTCATCAACTCTATCAAGATCTTAACCTCTTGGAAATTTGGTATGGTTTCTATAGCGATAAGATCGACTCTTGGATCGTTGGTCAAGATTCTCAGTCTCTCTTGATGGAATTGAACCAAGTCTGCATCTGAGACGTTCCCATAAGCACCAGTGTATTCAGATCCATTGGCAAGAGAGGCACCATATGGTCCTATACTACCAGCTATGTATATCTTCTTTTGTGATTCTTTGACAGCGTCTTCAGCGATATCAATACTCTTTCTCAAGACATCTTGATATTTCAATTCTGGGAACCATTTGCTGATTCCACTGGAACTGGTTTGATAAGTAGATGTCAGTATAATCTCAGCACCGTTGGATATGTAGTCTTGATGGATCTTCTTGATGGCTTCTGGATTGGTTATAACGGTATGAGTGGACCATAACGCATGGTTTTGCGACTCTTCAGGGAGGAGTGTCCCGAGAGCACCGTCAAGCAGCAGCGGTTTGATTGGCGACTGTGAGGCTCTGGCAGTGATTGCTTGGGTGAACGACATCCCCAGGTAATTGGTTTGGTTTGGTCTTTGGCTCGCTCTTTGTGGGTTCTTGAGCTTGTTGGACTTTGAAAGCTCTATAAATCACGTCAAAAGTTCGCGGGATGGAGATTCTGGCGTCAGAGGGAACAATTTATTGGTAGTTTGTTGCTGTGGTGTGTGGTACCTTCTCTCTACTGTCTACTGACTATTGCTGCTTGAGGGACCACGTCGATCTATTGCACAATTTGCGGTGTGTGTTGTGCCGTGGTGAGTTGAGTGGTCTGAGCCATTTTGCTTCTTCCGATGGCTGTGGCTAAGACATCGATGCTACGCAGACACAAGAGCAACTAATCTCTGACACTTCTGTCAATTTGTCATCTGCCTCAGTGATGAAGGGACCCGGGCTAGTATTCTTGTTTTGGAAGTGGCACAGCTACTCAAAGATGTATAAATATGGGGAAGGATCAGCTCATGAGAGTTAAGATATTAGACAAAGCTTGACCACAACACACAGAAATGGCACCAACTGCTACCACCGTTAAGACGTTGACTTCACAGGCAAATCAGTTAAACCTGACAGCGTCTGATGACGACATTGCCAATAAGAAGAAGAAGCTCACACCTCAAGAACTTGCTGATATCGAATCCAAATTGAGAGGTAAACACTTCCCAGAGACTGTCTACGGTGTTGATGTTAGTGTCAGCGAAGGCTCATACAAGATTGTTGTATCAGAGAAAGAGAGAAAAAGTGCAAAGTATCCAGAATGGTTACCAACCTGGGACCCAACGGACAAATACGAACCAATTGAACCATTCCAGTGGGAAGACAAAGGGTTGAAAGCTGATCCAAATTTGAAGAACCTGTTTCCTGCTGGGAAAACCTCACAAGTTGCCAAAGATCTTACACCAAAGTTTGGTACTGAAATCAACGGAATTCAACTCTCTCAATTGTCAGATGAAGGTAAGAACGACTTGGCTAAATACGTTGCTGAAAGAGGTGTCTTGATTTTCAGAAACCAGGATTTAGCAGATAAAGGTCCTGAATTTGCTGTAAAATTTGGTGAATACTTTGGCCCACAACATATCCATCCAACTAGTGGTGCTCCTGAGTCCACTTCAAAGATTCATTTGGTCTATAGACCAGAGACAATCAATAATGCCAATGCTGGGTTTTTGTACAAGAATAAAACCAAGAGAAATGGATGGCATTCAGACATCAGTTTTGAGAATCAACCTCCTTCAATCACATTTTTGGGAATATTAGAAGGTCCAGCAGCCGGTGGTGATACCGTTTTCGTTGATACAGTTGAAGCGTTCAACAGATTGTCCCCGGAATTTCAAGAAGTATTGAAAAGGTTCAAAGTGAAACATACCGATGTGAATACACCTCTTCTTTCAAAAGATACTTTGGACTTGAGTCGTCGTGGTATCTCTACTTCTACACATCCTTTAGTGAGAACTATAATATCTACAGGTGCACAATCGTTATACGTCAATTCTGGTTTTTCCAAAGAGATTGTTGGATTGAAAGATGAAGAATCAAAGGCTATCTTAGGATTCCTCTTTGATCACTTACATAGTTCTATTGATTTACACCTTAGAGCTAAATGGGAGCCAGGTACCGTTGTTGTCTGGGACAACAGACGAACTGAACATAGTGCTCTATATGACTGGGATACTAATGATAGACGTCATTTATTCAGAATCACTCCATTGGGTGAGGTTCCTTTCCTTTGATTTTAGAGAACCGGCAAGACTGATTTATGAAGAGCCCATAATCCACTCCCAATATCGGAACTATCCTGAATCTTTTAATATGACGTGATCTTTCCAAACCGTTGATAATTGTACTTCTTGAATATTTACCAGATTTGGAATCTCGAAACGCCAAAAGAATTCATCGCACTATTCAATTCCAATTTCCAGCTCTTTTCTTGCAAAATGACACAAAATAGCTACAAAAACGTACGATTTCTCTCAGTGACCACGATATTCTGCTATGATGGTATCAACTGGGATATAAATACTGGGAAAAACAGACACTTCATCTCTGAAATGACCTCTGTTTACTCCAACATCAACAACCATAATGCCATTGAGTACACAAACCACCATAGCTCTGGAGAAAATATCCTCTGAACTCGAATCTGGGGTTGTCTTTGACAATGAACCAAAGCCAACTCAGACCACCAAGACTCCAGCGATCAGTCGTCGAGCTGGTGGAAGATTCAGCTACGCGTTACCATCGCAGACCTCAACCACTGAAGTTATAGATGAAGAGATCATTGAGAAATCAGCTCCAAATTACAAACTCCTCGTTAACTTGTTCAACATCATTATGTCAACGTCAGACATTGATAAGCCTTCGAAGGTTTATTTAGCTGATGAATCAATATCTGGATTGAAGTTCTTCAAAGGTGTCTCCCCTGGGTTTCTCATCAATGAGATTGAAGTGGTACTTGTTTTGAATGATAAGGACTCTAAAGTAATCGTATCCAAAGACAATTTGAACAAATTGATTGTTGTTGCTTTCCATTACACTGGGAAAGTCAATATAGAAACTGTTGACTATAAACAAATCACAGAATTTCCTTCCGAAGATAAACTCAAAGACATCAAAGTGGTTGAATCATACTATCAAAGTTTGAAGTCTCTCCAAAAGAAACACCACATTTTCGAAAAGGTCAAGGAACTCTTGTTCATAAACGATGGATATAAGTTGCTGGTCACTGGACACTCTACTGGTGGTTCTGTTGCCTCACTCTTTGGTATAGAAGCCCAGTCTCTAGGTTGGAATCCAACAGTTGTCACATTTGGTGCTCCGAAGATAGCTTATTCCACTAATAAGGCTAATACTTTCTTTAAACAGGTGATCACCTTATTCAACATCACCAGTGATTCCATTGATGACTCAGACTCATATACAAATCTTTTAGATCCCCACAAACCATTTTTTATCAATGTTGAAAACGCTGCTGATATCGTTCCATCACTACCTTTAGATGAACTAGAGAAACTAGGTGGGATCAGATATATCTACAAACAAATCAATTCAAACGGTTCTGGAAGTACCTTCCATCCCCAATTCCTTGCTGTTGATCCTGAATATAGACTCGAATCAAGAGGTGCTAAAAAAACATTCTCAAGATTCAAGAAAGCAATACCTGACAGGAGGGAAACTCTTCACGAGAAGCTTGTGAAGGAAGGTATCACGCTAAATTCGAGGGATGTCTTTGACCTTCTAAACTCACTTCCAACTGAAAAAGCTGGTAAACTAGGTGCTGCTCATAACTTTTATGGATTGCAAGGAAACTCATTGAGATTTAAAAGTAAGATCTGAGTCTGTCTACACAGATGAATTTAGAACGTGTTCCGTAATCTTGATGGTATTTATCTTATACTTATAATATTGTAGAATCAAATAAAAGCCGCTAATAACAAAAATCCTAAGCCTGCTGAGCCAATGATTTTGTTTGCCTGTCCTGAAAACTCAGATACAACCGCATTGCTTGAGGCTTCAGAACCAGAGGTGGAACTAACAATTGAGGTTCCTTCAGTTGTCAAAGGCTCCAATGCCGTAACAGTGGTAGTCAGAAATCCAGTTGAGGTACTTGAACTTAAAAAGGTGGAGCAGATATCTGAAGAGCAGGAGGTAATGGTCAGTGTAACTGTAGTTTCAGAGTATTCAGTGGTGATATCATAAAGCTTTAAAGTGGAAGAAGTTTCAGTGAGTAGTGTGGTGGATGTGACAGAAGAAGTAACTATAGATGAGTCAGATTGAGATTCTGATTCCTTTGTCGATACAGGCCCAGTACCTGTAGATTCAGAATCCAATTTGTTTGTGGATGAAACAGGAGTAGTTGTAATTGAGCCTGACTCAGATGTAAATTCAATTGTGGAAGTAGAAGCAATACCTGTTTCGGATGGTGGTAAAGTTGTTGAGCTCAATGGACAATAAGTTGTAAATAGTGTCACCTCTCCAGAGATAGATGTAGTAACGACCGTCAAACCAGTAGTGACAGTTTCAGATTCACAGATGTTTGATGAGCAAGAAGTGATAACAACAGTAGTGGTTGAGGCTTCATTGATAATGAAAGTAGAACTTTGATTGCTGATGACAGATGGGTATAAGCCAGTAGCAGAAGAAAGCACAGAACTTGATGGCGTGATTGAAGAGGAGGTGAAAACTGCTGGCGAGTCAGTAGCAGAAGAAATCTCAACACTTGCTGACACAGTTGAAGACACTTCATTTGAAGCAGAGCTTGTGAGGAAAGGTGCTGAAGTAGAAGATGTGGCAGAGGACAAATCAGCAGAGTCGGTTATCGTGTAGGAAACATCAAATGTTAAAACTTCCCTCTTAACAACTTTACCATCATTATTGACAACGATATGACCTTCGAAAATGAACGGAGACTCATCAGTTGAAACACCGTCAATGGTAATATCCACAGAGTTCTCATCATCGGACTTTTCCAAAACCAATTCTATACTCGAAGAGTTATATGAGCCAGTGATCTCAATATCAGCAGAGAGTGAGTAATCTTCAAATTCATAATGACCATTGTTCTCTCCGGTGATCTCAACAGAACTCCAAGGCTGTAAATATGCAGGTAAGTGAATCAAAAAAGAAGGCTCTCCATTGACAATTGAACCTGTAGCATATACATGATCAGTGGTACGAGTAGATGAGCTGCCCAAGCTTTCAGAAGAAGCAGTAGTTTTACTCGATAGTTCGGAAGTTGAAGAGGATGAACTAGTCAAAGCCAAACTAGATGCGGTGGAACTTGAGGATAAGGTAGAACTGACCCCAGGCTTGGTGGTACTAGTCGACGTTGTCTCTTGAGTGGAAGATGATGCGACATTTGAATCTGTTGTAGAAGTTGAAGGTTTGGAGTTAGCAGTAGGAGTGGATGATGATGAGGATAAGAGTGTAGAGCTAGTAGAGCTACCAGATGAAGAGCCAGATGAGCAGTTAGGGAAATCAGCCAACAGCTCCCCATCATATCCTAGTGCTTTAACCTTGACAGGAATCATATCTGTACGTTTGGCAGCAGCATTGATGGAACCAAGAACCCAGATTCCGTCATCACCCTCAGGTACCGCATGGAAGTCCGATCCATAAAGTTTCAGATAACCATCAACAATACTCCATGGGGTCGCAGTCATGAATGAGGAAGACAGTGCAACAAGGGAAAGATAATTCTTCCCAATACCAACGATGTAACCGTCAATCAGTAATGATTGATTGGCTAATATTTGAGCTGAGACATCTTGAGTTGAGTTTGAGATGAAAAATGTGTACGCACTGGATATGTAGATATTAAATCCTTCCACATCAGTTCCTTCAGCATCTAGCTCCAAATAAAATGATTCAGAATCTGATACGCAAGAAACAGAAGTTGAGGAAATGCTTGAGGCTGAGCTCGATAAGGTAGAACTGACTTCAGTAGAGATGGAAGACTTGGTGGTAGTAGTCGAAGTTGTTCCTTGAGTAGAGGATGATGCGACACTTGTTGATGATGTAGTTAGCGCTTCAGTAGATGATGGTGATTCAGAGTTAGATGATGACGTAGACTCTGTTGTAGAAGTGGCCGTTTTGGAGTTCGTAGTAGGAGCGGATGATGAAGAGGATAAGATAGTAGAGCTACCAGAGGAAGAGTCAGATGAGCAGTTAGGGTAATCAGCCAACAGATTCCCATCATATCCTAGTGCTTTAACCTTGACAGGGATCATATCTGTACGTTTAGCAGCAGCATTGATGGAACCAAGAACCCAGATTCCGTCATCACCCTCAGGTACCGCATGGAAGTCCGATCCATAAAGTTTCAGATAACCATCAACAATACTCCATGGGGTCGCAGTTATGAATGAGGAAGACAGTGCAACAAGGGAAAGATAATTTTTCCCAATACCAACGATGAAATCGTCAATCAGTAATGATTGATTGGCTAGTATTTGAGCTGAGACATTTTGAGTTGAGTCTGAGATGAAAAATGTGTACCCACTGGAGATATAGATATTAAATCCTTCCACATCAGTTCCTTCAGCATCTAGCTCGAAATAAAATAATTCAGAATCTGATCCACAAGGAACAGAAGTTGAGCCAAGGAGCCATGAAGATGTACCTGTTGATATTGAAGAAGACGAGGTAGTACCTTCAATCGATGCATAGGCAGTTGAAGTTGAGAATCCCAT
Organism: Wickerhamomyces canadensis; assembly: GCA_003707015.3. Taxonomy (NCBI): domain Eukaryota; kingdom Fungi; phylum Ascomycota; class Saccharomycetes; order Phaffomycetales; family Wickerhamomycetaceae; genus Wickerhamomyces; species Wickerhamomyces canadensis. The sequence continues at coordinate 19,969 of PPMU03000060.1, forward strand.
ATAAGCAGTGTTTGGGAATTTAACCTCCAGATAGTAAGTGCCCGATGTAACGACTGTTGTGTAGAGACGAACATGGAGCCATTCGCCATCAGGGACAACAGCTTTGTAGTTTATAGTGAAATATGTTGATGACACAGAAAGAAGAGTTTTGGAAGAAACATCAACACCATCAATATCAACAGCGGCACTGGAAAATAGGAAGTTATTGCTGTAGTTCGATGTAGGGATGATTTGAACACCTGAAGCAAATTGCAGATCACCAGGGAAATAAATGTCAAATATTGGAGACCCATCATCAGCAAGAGTAGCATTCATGTAAGCGGATGGGATGGAATTTGTGAGGACGCTCTCATCAACAGTTGCAGAAACAGTGTATTTGGTTTTGGAGTCTATGGTGATAATCACAGTTGAGTTGTAAGGTCCGGCAGAGAATGCCTCGGTATCCACCGAAAGTAAGAGCCAATAATCATTCTCGATTGATGCATTCTTGATTGATGAACTATAGCTATAAAGGTTGACTTTTGACGTTGAAGAAAGAGTGACGTTGGATATAATGGTCCCATCACCATCAACAACGTACCCAGCTTGACTTAAGAACTTGTAGTTACCGACACCAGAACCAGAATAAGAAACATAACCACTAGCCAGATAGCCTGGGACATAAATGTTCCATGAAGGAGAGTCGCCGACTAATGAACCATTCATGAAAGGGGTCGCAGTTGAGGAGTAAGATGAGGAACTGGAAGAGCTAGAAGACGAAACAGCAGAAGCGGATTGGGCCCATCCCAGCTGAAAAATAGTAAAGAGTGACAGTAGTTGGAACAAAATCATTTTGGGTTGAGGTGCACTTATTCGGCAGTGCTCCCCAATGAAGGGTCCTTCATGTTGTGGATTCTCTCCTTATATAAGCTATACCATGATGGCTATTTGCAACAAGTGGACCACCAAGTATTTTGTAACCCACCAATACAAAAGAAATTTGCTCATGAAGGCTTATATCCTGCTAGCTCTCGTCCCAAAGTTGAAGCAGTTACCAGAAGCAGCAGTTCCCTGAAACCAAAAGGGATCAGTATGAGCAGTTTCTTTCGACCAGATGCCAAACTCCACACGCATTCAGCTATCGGAAGCCCTGAAGATGGACAATAAGAGCAAATAACGGTAAAGCCTCACCGTCCATTGTGCTCTCTGGGCTTTGAGGGTGTTTGCCAGAGCTGTGAGCACTGAGCAGAAATAATATGAGCACTGCCGCCAGCACCAATCAACAAATAGCAACGCGTAAGAGTAAACAAAGCCCACGCGCTCAATGGTAGCTTCAAGAAGTTTGAGCAAAAAAAAAAAATAATAATGATTTATCAAGATCTGAACCTCAAACCACACTGTTTGTGATAGTCTCGCTGATCCGGGTGTTCTTCTTATTGAATGGTCGAGAGCATGACAAGTTGCGCAGAATGGCTGTTGCTTCACGAGTGAGGTTTCAACTGCAACGATCTTCAGTGGAGTTTGAATAAGGCAGCACAGACTGTGAGTTGTGTGATGTGTGATGGGCCAGGTCCTCCACTATAAATATCACCCCAAATATCTCGATGGCTCCACTCAAATGGTCACCTTGAGGAGAGCAGTACATATCACAAACGACATCATGCACTTTTTCAGCACCAAAACTCTACCAGTTTTATTGACATCATTAGCTAGTTTTGCGGCAGCTTCTCAAAGTGAAAAATTCAAGTTGAAGCTGGTTCCTTCTGAGTCTGCCCCTTTCTATGGCAGCGACGATTACAACTTGGTTGTTAATGCCGACGATGAGAAGCTCTATGTTAAAATCTCAGCAGACTATATCACAGGATATATTGACGGTGATAATGACAACAATCTTTATGATTACAGCGATGGCTACGAGATTGGTGTGGGAAAAAACTACTTCTCAGAGATCAGTTACTCATCTTCGTTCTATTACCCGGGGTTGTTTACAATAGCAGACGGATTGTTGAACTTTAATGGGAGCTCAGTGTTCCATGCTGTCTATTCTTCTGTTTTAGCAGACGGTGTATACGCTTTTGGTACAGAAAATGCTACTGGTGTAGCCAAAACGTACTATGAGGTTAGTATTGCAGCTGTTGATCCTGATACTGGAGTTGCTGTTGCCGATTTTGCTTAGAGATTGACTAAGCTTAGCTATGTTCACACATCCACATATTTATACTGACATAAATAACCTTCCTTCAAAGACTGAGCTGATATACTTGTTGTAGCTTTGCAAAGGTAAGGTTATGAGACCTGCTGAGAGATCTCTTGTGCTGCCCGTACCGCAAAATCCCATCTTCTACTCATAACCTTACCTATTACTGCTGTGAGGTATTACTATAAGATATGTCCATTCCCCCATCATCATTTCCCTTGTATAGTGGAAGATTAGACGTAAACTCTCGAGCAATTGACCCTGTAATACGTAATTACTGTTTCTGCAAACTAAAGGAAAACCGCGAAAATTACCAAAAAATGCTTAAGTGCCCGGTTCTTGAACAATGCCCTCGGAAGTCACGCAGCTCATAATGAGGGAGTTTTTATAATAGTGTGCTTCTACCTCTCTCACACTTTCTCTGGGGTTTTTCTTCTTAAACCATTTCGTGATGAGGTCTCACCATCATTGAGTCGAATCGACAAAGAGCACTCTCGTCATGCTCCGTTCAGACGTCACACAAACCCGTTTGTCGGTTGATTCCACTACCAGTGAAGCTCAGTTCAGTCGTCTTCTATCAATATTAGCTCATCAGGAAACTGGACCTCTCATTGCTGATTGGGAAGGTGTCAATCCGTTGCAAATTCTTAAAGAAGGTGGCATGAGAAAGTTCGAGGTTTTTCTATCAAATGACATCAACAACTACCGCTTTGTTCATCGATTGTTCTTCAGTTGTCCTTATAACGTTTCGGATCAAAGTTCAGTGAGTGAGATTCTTGATATCAACGAAGAACTATTAAATGCTGTCAAATTACACAACAATAAGGAAAATACCACACCGGTCGCAATCTCTAAAGAAATAGGGCATGATTCCGAACCAAAGAAGTTGAATGAGGACAACTACGTGTATCCATCTTTCAGTGAAATAGGAGATGATTTCTTCATTGAGAAATTCCAAGAATTGGACAGGTCAATCATAAGTTTTTTTGATCAAGCAACAAAGAAGATTGGTACTACCGGTGATACATATCTAGCGGAGTGTATCAAAGATGTTTACTCGGTTCTCATCTCTGCTCTTCCAATAAATGGACCAGAGATTTTAGTTTTGGGCGCAAATGAATCAAAAAGAGAAACCTACTTGAAGACCAAAGTCATTGATCCCATTACGATGTTGTTGAATTTGACCTCACTCACCTTCCGGAAAAAATCAAATTATAGGTGCTTCAATCGACAAGATGGAGTTTCTAATATTCCACCGACCGAATCATTAAAGAGAATACTCACTGAACGTTTGAATATCAATGATACTGCTAATTCCAACGCTCCCAGCACTAGGAATGATGAGGAAGAAATTTGCTACATGCGTGTTCAAAATTCATATATTGAACCTTTGAAGATTGATCCATCTACACCAGATATAGTCGTTGACTATTGCCGGTGGAAAGAAATCAGTTTGCCCCATAGTGGCTCCCGTGCTGGTACAAGTTCAAACTTGGTTTTTCAGGTAAAAAAAGTTCAACCAGCTGTTCTCATAATGGAAGTGAAAACCAACGTGTTGAACGCATTCTTTGAGAAGGATAGATATTCTACAACCACTGAGAATCGTGGTGCTACAACAGAGCCAGCCTATCAACAGAAAAATTTCGACGATATTGGGAGAAATGCAACTACAATGATGGGTTCAATAATGAGGCAGATTGCTAATTACTTAATAAGCAGGAAACGGTTGGAATGTATCCTAACTGATTTAGTTGTCCATGTATTCTTGAAACTCCAATGGAACCAAAAAGATTGGAAGATCACAATATCCACTGATCCTAAACATTCTTTATTCACTGACTTGTCAGCAGAAAATCACTTCAAGTCAGTTGTATCCAAATCTAACATGCATCAAACAACAGCTTCCAGTGTGGGTAGTTCAAGTACGTCCGTCAAACGAAGTGCTGGTGAAGCCTTTGCAGCCGATATTGATGATGAGCAAGGGTTGAGCTCAACAGCGATGAGTTCCGATCATCTTGTCGATATCACGAGCTTCCAGACAAGCAGAAATATAGCACCCGGTACACCTGATTTCTACGAGTCACTAAAATCCTTTGAAGTTATTGGTTTTGAGAGAAAAATCTTAGATTTCTCTTCTGGGAGATTATGTCAACTTCAGAATATCAGATTTGAGGATGATGATTATGTTGATGATCGTGGTATTGATTCGTCTGATGATTCGGGTAGTGGTATGAAAAGTTCAGCTTCAAGAATTGAACGCAGCTGCCAAATATTGAACCAAAATCGAGTCAAGTTTCCAGTTTCACTAGTGATTGCGTCAATGATTCATTGGAATGTCTTCAACGCCGGACATGTTGAAGACGATACTGCAGAGGAAGCTCTGGAAAATCTGAGTGTTCGGATCAGAAAAGAGAAGAAATCAGATTCCACTTCGAAGACGCCTGGAACTAGTACACCGCCTGAGACGTCAGCCAGCAGTACCGAATCAGGAGAGCTATCAAAAGATAAATCACAATCAATTGAAGTGGAACAGAGTATTAGTGCTACTGATAGTGAATGTCAATCCGAACATGAGGAGCTGGAGAATGAAAGAAGGACACCAAGATTTTCATCTGGAGAAATTGCAATGTTTTACAATCTTTTGATATTGAAAATTGCTACATTGCCACATTCATTTGGCAATTGTCCACTTATCAATGTTAGAAATGGTTTGACATTCAAGTACTTGAAGAGAACAAGAGATACTTCCGTTCTTCTAGTTGAGACAAATAGTTTCATCCATTCATTTGGAATACACATCATGGCTGCTGCAAATACTGGTCAGTCTGAATCTTTGAAAGATCTTGTCAGCCTGGTGGGACATGTTCCGTCTGGGCATCTTGTTGTGAAGGTTTTCAGTCCAGATGGTATGATTGATGTATTGAAGGAAGAAAACGATCCATTCGTTTCAACTTTTGAGACTGTTTCCTCAGCCATTGGGTCTTTCCATGAAGAAATTGAGACTC
>PPMU03000061.1:0-21030 GCA_003707015.3 Wickerhamomyces canadensis
CATCTTTGTGAGATTCTGGGGATAATTTGTGTGTGAAGAATGGCTCACTTTTTAAGGTTTCCATTTTTGTGTCAAAATCTTGAAAATTAGTAACTATGGGAACGAGTTTCGGACCAAATGAGAGTTTTGGACTAAAACGTCAGTTGAATACAAGAAGCTGCTATAACGAGATTTCTCCATTGATTGATATACGGGCCTGGATGTATGCTCCATTGGTAGTAACTCATAAACGTACGCCCAGCTTCCGGAGCTGGTTCAGAACTTATCCACCTCCATCTTCGATTTCAGGTTGTCAGTTCGTACGTAGAAGTCTCTCGAGTTTATACTCCAGACATTGATGTTAGATGGGTTATACACCAAAATCACCAAGGATCAAGTGTAGACGATCAATGTACGTATTGTCGAACGTTGTCGGTGCTCAGAAGGCCGGTTGACCTTTGATTGATTATCAAAAATCAAGCTGAAAAAGATAATTAGCCAATATCCGCCACAGCTCAGTATCTAATTGTGATATCACAATATTGAAGAATTAGTAAAGCTGAATCACCAAGAATTGACCACGTTCTCTGCAGAGTTGTTGAAGCCTCATTGACGTAATATTTGCTTCTGATCAGTAATCATTACAAAAGATGTGGGCATCTCTGATTATTCAGTCATGAGTAATTGATACACACAGCACATTGGCAACCCCAGCTCCTCACTTTCTGGGGAAGTTGGTTGCTTATATTGAAACAAAATGATACAGGTATAAATACTCTGAGGAGTCTCATGGTCTGAACTCTGATTGCTCAATCCCACCATCAGAATCAATAAAGATCAAACGAGCTATAACACAATGTCCACCAAACCAAGAGTTGCAATCATCATCTATTCCTTGTATGGACACATTGGCAAGCTAGCTGAGGCTGAATTGGCAGGGATAAAATCCAAAGGAGGTGATGGAAAAATCTTTCAAGTTGCTGAGACGTTATCAGATGAGATATTGACAAAGCTACATGCTCCAAAAAAGGCTGATTATCCAATTGCTACTCCTTCAACTTTAGAGGAGTATGATGCCTTTTTGTTTGGGTTACCAACAAGATATGGTAATCAAGCTAGTCAAGTGCGTGCCTTTTGGGATTCCACAGGTGGCTTATGGGCTAAAGGTTCTTTGTATGGTAAAGTTGCAGGAACGTTTGTTTCTACAGGTACTTTAGGAGGTGGGCAAGAGACAACCGCATTGTCCTTTTTGTCAACCTTGACTCATCATGGTATCATTTATGTTCCATTGGGTTATGCTCCTGTCTTCAAAGAGTTGAGTAACTTGCAAGAAGTTCATGGTGGGTCTGCTTGGGGTGCTGGTACGCTAGCTGGACCTGATGGTTCAAGAACACCATCGGAGCTGGAATTGACTGTTGCTGAAACCCAAGGTGCTGTCTTCTATGAGACTATCAAGAAGTTTGGCAAATAGAGCAACATAATACATACTCTAGTTTATCAATGTTACACCTTTAATGTTGAGTATATGATCATATGATTCCAGAACATGGAAGTAGCGTCGCAATCAGCAACACAGCTACACAGGAATCAGTTCAGTTTTAAATAATATCGAACGTAAAATTAGGGACATAAACTGAATAGTAGTAGTCAACTTGTAACCACCAAAGAACATGAATCATCAAAATATTGTACTTTATCAGGCTGTATAAGACGGAAGAACTTCGTGAGGCTTCGTTGAAGTATACGTAGGCAGAGCTCCAACGGGTTTATCCCAATCAGCATCAACACCAGAAGGAAGAACCATTGGGGGCGATGACGATGTTTCTTGAGTCTTCTCCAATTCCTTTTTTGACTTACGACGTTTGATACAGCAGCAGAACAACAATGCTAATATAAGAGCAAGACCAATGACACCGAAGGTAACAGAAAGACCTATTGTAACGCTTCTGCTTGCACCACCATGATGTGTGGAGTTTGAGGAGTTTATATAGTAGTGGCCATGGCTTCCTGAAGAACCAATCAGATAACCACCAGCTAGACCAGCAGCAGCAGCTCCTGAACTAGAACCTGAACTAGAACCTGAACTAGAACTTCCTTTGGTTCTACCACCTGAACTGGAACTTGAACTTGAACTACTTGAACTACCACTTCTACCACCAGAACTATGACCACCAGAGCTGTGACCACCACCATGCCCACCACCACGAGCTTCTCTCTTGTATAAACCACTGATTATGTTGTCTATTGGGATCCACTGAGAATCTGGGACGAAGGAGGGCTGGAAGATGTGTGCCTTGATTGGAGCCATTGACTTGAATTGAAATTGAAAGATAGGATGGAAATGGAACCAAAGCACAACACTCAACAACGAGAATACGGCAGAAGTCTCTCATTATATGCAGTATGCACTATCAGCGTCCATCTAACCACAAACCAGGCTGTACACATCACAAATCACTAACGGTGACATGATAAAAGCTCGTGATAGGCCGCTGTCTCAAAGAAGAAACAAGTCCGAGCTGCTGCTCATTGTGGTCATGGCCAAGAGAGGTGTCAACACAAAAAGGCTCAGCTTTATGATCATCATCAACTCTTAAATAATCGGCTTGAGATGCTGCTAAAGGCGAAGCAATGCTGAATCTGGCATTAACAACGGCCGGAGTGAGTTACCCGGGGCATTCGTTAGAAGAACTACTCTAACTTGTACTTGCGATTAAATTATACACTGCCTCCACGATAACATCAATGCCTCGTTCTGGCTGGTTCTGGTGACCTCACTTGATCATCCTTAGCCAATGGGCCCTTTGTTGAAGAAGTGTTGAGAGATGAGGTTATTGAGGATGGGCTGGATGAAGGCGTTTGGTCATACAGTTGTGACGCTTTTAAAGACAAAGGGGACCCTGCTGCTAGGCGTACTTCTGCTTGATGGGTGAACCCACTCAAGGGACTGGCGTACTCTTTAGCTGGCACTCGCTCTCCTGTTCTCAAATCATATGGTGAAAAGTCATTGTTCCTTTTGAGATTTTCCATGGCAATGTAAGAATCATCAGGTTTAGGAATTTTTCTTCGAGCTGGAGCTGGAGCTTGAGGCTGGTGTTGAGGCATCAGGGGTCCTGAACTCTGTCTTTGTCTACTACTTGTGCTTTTATTGCCTTTTGAACTGGAACAACAGTCAACAAGACCAACGATTAGTCCAACAATGAAAATGAAACCAAGAATACCTCCTATAACTGACCCTGCGATTACTACTGCTTTATGATTACCACCACCACTCCTAGAATCGTTTGATGCCGAGCTCCCTCCATAGTATGTTGGTGATTGGGTATACCATCCATCATTATAACCAGAACCATACCCTGAGGTATAACCAGAACCATACCCTGAAGTATAACCTGAACCATACCCTGAAGTATAACCTGAACCATACCCTGAAGTATATCCAGAACCGTACCCTGAAGAGCCAGAACCATACCCTGAAGAGCCAGAATAACCACTAGTTCCAGAGGACCAGTCGCTCCATCCTCGCTTAACCAGTGCCTTGAACACTTCAGCGATGGACTCTATGTGATTCTGATCACCTGGCAACAGTGGAATTGGGGCCATTTGATCTTATGTTGATAATGAGCCTACGGAGAGTCTTTGTGTGTGTTTTTAGCTACTTATAGCTCTCTATTCAAAGAAGGGATGCTCCTAAATTTTGTTGCTATGGTCAACACCTAGAGATATCTCTGATTGTGATAATGACTCGATGATTCTGGCCAGACACGCTAATCCTCTCATGAGGACCAAGGGGAGATCTTCTGGCAATGACACTCCTGTGTCCTATGTACCTCTTAGTACGATAGTCTTGGGGACGTGACACATGCAAAGTATTCGTAGAAAGAGAATAATGTATCATAACTCTATCACTGCTCCAACTACAGTAGAAATACACTCATCTAGATGTTTCCAGATGTATCTTTACAAATTACATACAAAGGTACTACAATTCCATCTAACCCTTCCCTCTCCTCAAAAGGAGGTCATTGCAACTCTGTTTATCTGAGCTAAGATTCGCTGAGCTACTACCTAGCTGATCATCACTCGGTAATTATAGGACATTCCTGACAGCACACACAGGAAACTCAGAGTTCACTGAAGAGGACCCCAAACAACCAGTGATGATCATGGTCTCCTGAGTTTCCCAAACATCCACCAAACTCAGTCTGTCTGTTCTTGCCAGTCAAACTCAACGTCTGTGTGGGCTCCAGGGTCTACTTGTCCCCTTTGTTAGCGAGAAGAGGACATTTGGCAGACAGACAAGGGACAAGTGCAGGAAGACCTCTCAGCTGCTCTCAACCAATTACGGCCGAACTGAGCTAGCCTCAAGTCTGACCCATCCTTTGAGCTTATCAAGAGCGATCCCCAGCACCACACATGACACAGACAACCCACACATCCAGAGAAGCACCGACGCTTATCTCCAAAGAACTCTGCGTGGTGCGCCAAATGGTAGTGGGGAGTTACCCTGCCTGTCTTCTCTCCAAAAGCCGGGTGTCCTTAATTCGCGAGCGCTGCGTTTTGTGTCCTTTTGTCTTGGGAATATCATCAGAAATGTCCGCAGACGTAGACAAGCACTAATCCAGGAGCCCCCCCAGACAAATAACAATAGAATGTCAACAGAGGAGATCAAGCGTCTCCAGGAGCGAATCAAAGCTCTCGAGTCCCAGCTCAAGATGCACGAGAGCAACACTTTCATCCTCCAGAACGAGCTGCAGTTTGTCCAGAAGAATATGCAGATGGAGCAGGCAAAACAGCAGAACCAGATTGCGAGCCTGGCCTCTGTTATTATGGACTTTGTCAAGGAGAACAGACAGTATGAAGAACAGAGGGAGAACAACCTGATGCAACGGATGAACAGCTTCCTGACATTGGACGTGAACGATTTTGGTGGGTTGGGAGGTGCCCTTTCTGGAACCCCTGGCGATGTCACTGTCGGATCCTCAAACACCTTAGCTAACGATGCCTCTCTTATCAACGGACTCACGTTGAACTCAAGCTCCAATCAACCAAGCACCGCACAGACTACCTCCATTAGTCTTCCTTCAAGCAGGAGCCACGAGCAGCTCATCACACCGTCGTCGTTACAAAGCCAGTCCCATCAGTTACAGCAACAGCAACAACCTCAACAACTGCAGCAACAATACCAGCAACAGACTCAGATGGCTGCTTTTCAACAATCGTTCCAAGAACAGCAGCAACAACACCTTGCTCAAAGCCGTCTCAATCATCAACAGCGTCTTTCCCAGAAAAACCAACAGTCTCAGCAGCGACAGGAACAACAGCAACAACAGCAACACCACCACCATCATCATCATCAACAACAACAGCAGCAACAACAACAGCAGCAGCAGCATTTACAGCAGATACAACAACAACTTAACCAACAACTCAAGAAAAGAAAACTAACTCAACCAACCACCGATGCAAACTCACTCCTTGACGACCACTTAGCGTCCTTCACTACTCCTAATCCAAACAAGAGTAATCCCGTACCCATAGTCCCATCAACCTCAAGGCAAAACGTTCCAATATCAATGGGTCCCCGTCATGAATCAAGCTCTAGTTCATCCGATACTCCCAAAAATAAGAAAATCTATGACAAAGAGTACAGTTTTGTCAAAGCTCCAAGCACCGTTGATGAGATCTGGACAGAATATTCAATTGGATTAAATGGCCAACCTTCGATAAAATCGCTAGAACAAGAGTACAAGACTGGATGGAGGAAAGATCCAGCAACAAGTAAGAAATTCAATAGAAGGAAAGCTATATATCATGCTATTGAGAAAGGGTTGGAGAAAGGGTACACTTTGGATTACTGTATTCAACTTCTTGAAGAGTCAAGATGGATTAGTAGGGAGAAGAACTTGAAGCAGCCGATTGGATGGTTATGTCATGGAAACTTACCAGAGGAGTTGAAGTGATGTAATGATACGAAGAGTGATCCATGATAAACAGAAAATACCCACCCTTTACATACACTATATACAGCTCGATAGTCTATAGAGCTAGTTAATCAATCAATTGATGTCTTCGTAATTTACCATAGAATTCTGTGATTTTTCCACTTTTTTATATTTGTAGTGCCGCAAAACACTTTGGTTAACTATACAATAAACTAAATAGAATAAACACTCGACTCAATTATCACGAGAGTATGGATGATAACCACCACGTCTATTGTTGTTATTGTAGCCACCTCTTCCTCTTCCTCTGCCTCTACCAGCATACCCATTATGACCACTTGGACCTCTTGGAGCATTGAATGGTCTATCGGCACCATTACCACCATCATTTCCAGGGACAATGGATGGAGCACTTCCTGGTACACCGGGCATAATACCAGCTTGCATCTGTTGTTGTTGTAACATTTGTGCGTATTGTGCCATTTGAGCAGCTGGACCACCTTGTTGTTGCAGTTGAGCCCAATACTGTTGCATTCTTTGATAGTATTCAGTCATTTGTTCTGGGGTGACACCTGGAACACCACCATACATTTGATTCGGTAGTGCAGCGGCAGGAGAAGCAATTGGAGCCACAGATGATTGGGCACCATAACCTTTCTGTTGCAAGTATCTTTGTTGTTGAGCATTGATATGATTCTGCTGTTGTTGAGGACCTCTCGGTTCCGCCCTTTTAACTTCGATTTGACGACTACCAAATTGAATGTATTTCCCTTGACAAACTTTATCAACAGCTTCTGGGGAATCAAAAGTGACAAACCCAAAACCTCTAGATCTACCAGTATCTTTATCCAACATCAGTTGAGCATCAATAATTGTACCATACTTGGAAAAAAAAGCTTCAAACTCATGAGGACGGACTTCAGGTGGGATACCACCGACAAAAATCTTACCAGTTTTATCTTGTTCTTCTCTTGGAATGGCTCTTTTTGGATCAATGACTTTACCATCAAGTACATGTTGAGTCTTAACTACTGCATCAACAGAAGATTTATCTGCAAATGTCAAGAAACCAAACCCTCTTGAACGACCCGTTGAAGGTTCCCTCATGATGGTATGGTCGATAACCTCACCATATTGACTGAAGTACTCTTTGAGACGATCTTCAGTGGTGTCCCAGTCTAAACCACCGATAAACATTTTCCCAGCATCACGAGACAGATCTGCTTTACGAGCAGCAGCTTGGTCATCATTGGATGACCCGGAAGATTGTGGAACAGCTTGTTGCTGTTCCTCTTGTTGCTGTTGTACTCCTGGAGGAGGAGTAGGAACCGTAGTAGAAGACGAAGCTTCAGTTTGAGATGTAGTTGGCTCTTTTGACTCTACTGATTTCTCAGAGTCTTGTGGGCCTTCGTCTTTTTTAACATCAGTCGAAGTAGTGGCCGTTTCAGCTTCTTCTTCAGGTTTGGTTACAACATTAGATTCTTCTTTCTTCACAGGTTCTTGTTCTTGTTCTTGTTCTTTTGCTTCTTGTTTTGGGGATTCTTCCTTTTTGGTATCTTCATCAGCGTAGATATCATCAAAAAGGGCTTCCTCATCATCTGATAGAGACATTTTGGCTTGAATTTTCTATTATGAAACTTATGTTGTTGATAAGTGAGATGAAACTTTTATTCTTGAGATTTGTTTGATCTGATTCAACTAACTATCCAGCTATAACAATAAATACACCTATTTGAGATTATAGTCTAAAGAGTATGTATCGCTATAAAGTACCACACTATTTCCCACGAATCGATGACCAAAGAGCGTTGGAGCAGGAGATGGAGACAGATTGACAAGCAGAACTGAGATGAAATATAACGTCTTTCTGTTTGAGGTGGAGTTTTATATGAGTTTGGAAGTGAAAATTGGTTTTTGGTGTAAAGTTGGTGACAGGTTACCCGGCTCAGTATTAAAAAAAGATATGTCACGTGATAAATGCTGGCTCATAACCTTCACTTTAAGAAAAATTTGTCACATCTTCTCGATGCGATGTCTATTCAAAGCGATGGGTATAGCTTAGGAGTCTCTGGTTCTGGACACAATGGCACAAGAGTACGTTGTTTTGCTGGCTCAGCAGCACCCAACTTTCAGACTTGCAGAGTTGGAGTCTTTAGCGGATCTCCATGGGATCAAAGTTGATCTATCTTCACACAATGAGGAAAACCCATTTATGATTGTTTCTCTAGAATCTGAAGAACAAGCTCAAAGATGGTTGAATAATGCTATTTTATCCAAAGGGATATATGAACTATGGGGAGTTGGTGAAACAGAGGAGGAGCTACATAAAGACGTTCAAAGAAGATCAAACCATTTATTCCAGAAATACAATCAATGTTCATTCAAATTCGATGTTATAGGATACCTTGGATCAAGGACCAACAAGGAAAAAATTTCCATGATTGAAAGGTTTAGCTACCTCAACTTTGATGGTCCAATCAAAATGAAAAATCCTGATGAAATATTCACCATTTTGGAACAATATGAGAAACCAGATGACGAAAAGACGAAATCTACAAAACTTGAAAGATTATTCTTTGGGAGACAGATATCACTTAGTGCAAGAAGTCGAGGTGTTCTAGAGAAGTACGATTTGAAGAAAAGAGGCTATATTGGAACAACTACATTTGAAGCTGAACTATCTCTAGTTTCGTGTAATCTAGCCCAAGTACACACTGGAAAACTGATGTACGATCCATTCGCTGGGACCGGTTCATTCTTAGTCGCTGGAGGGTTCTTTGGTGCTCTAACAGTCGGTTCAGATATCGATGGAAGAATGATCAGAGGGAAAGGAAAACAAACAATAGGTGCCAATTTTAAACAATATGGAACAAGTAGACTATTCATGGATGTTCTTACCATGGATTTTACACATAATGCATTCAGATCTGACATGATGATAGATACTATAGTTTGTGATCCTCCATATGGTATCAGAGAAGGATTGAAGGTCCTTGGAGCCAAAGATCCAGAAAGATTCAAAGGAAAGGAAGATGTAGAGATCAATGGAACTAAGGCTTATCTACTAAAAGATTATATCCCTACAAAGAAACCATATTCATTAGATGATCTGTTGTATGATCTACTGGAATTTGCAAGTGCCAGACTACCGATTGGTGGAAGATTAGCATTTTGGATGCCAACAGCTAATGACAACTTTGTTGAGACTTTGATCCCACAGCATAAGAACTTGGAGTTGAAATATCATCTTGTTCAAGAATTCAACAAATGGAGTAGAAGACTACTGGTTTATATCAACAGAGGTCCAGATTTTGATGGGGTTGATAATAGGGCAGCTACATCACTCCCTGAATTCAGACAGAAATACTTTAGAGCAAATAGAAAAGTGAACAAATCTGTGGATGATGAAAACAAACTATCTGAACAGGTGAATTCGATCGCATTGAATAAAACTTCATAGACAGTCATGATTTAATGATAGGATGTTTTGTGTATTATGCTAAAGTGAAATGCAGGTAGAAATGTTTCTTAACACATCTTCATGTGAACTGATACCTCTTTGTCATATCGAAACGAATGAAATAAATAATGAGCCTTTAAAGAACAGTAGTGTGAAGAATTGAAGTGGGGAGTGGAGTCCATGTGAATACTCAGAGTTATTAGACTGGTATGGTGATATGAGAAACATCAATACGAACAACAGTTATAGCTCTGATCTTGTCTCGCAGTGGATAAGTCGATGCTTCTTTTATTCTTTAGTGTCTTCTCATCAAAATAACATCGATTTTCAACCAAATCTTTGAGAACACCATCAAATAGGGTTTGAACAAGACTGGGATATTTAGCACTGACTTCATATATGGCATTGATTTTGAAATTTGAGTAGTTGTCCTTCACATATTTCAGAAGTTTTCTTAAATCATCTCTCTCTATTACCTTGTCTTCTTGATCCAGTTTATTCCCAACAATGTAGAATATTGTTCTTGATAAATCACAATTATCATAGCATTCTTTGATCCAGTGTTTCAAAGAATCAAAACTATTCCTATCCGTCACATCATACGTCAACAGAACTCCATTGGTACCTTTATACAAGCTGGGTATCACATTCCTATAACGTTCTTGCCCGGCAGTATCCCAAAGCACAGCTTTGAAGAATCTACCATCTATATTAACCTCTTTAACTTTCAGATCCACTCCAATTGTTGTTTTGGAGTTGTTTTCTTCGAATATGTCATGACAGTACCTCACTATCAAAGCGGATTTCCCAACACCAGCATCTCCTATCAGGAGCAACTTTATCACAGATGTTGTCCTAATTTCAGGAGGACGATATTCAGCATTCTGTTGTATTAGAGTTGGCGAACGTGTATGGAATGTGGAGCTTGATGAGGATGAAGGGGATGTGGCTATTGGATCAGGTATGGATATTGAGTTTGAGTGTCTTGTGGATGATGTTGACATTGATGCTAGATAGTCTTCAATGTGTGAGCCGGAGTGGAATGACGCACTCACTGGTATCAGTGGTGAACCACTAGCTGTTCTTATGTAGCTTCTCCTCTTCTCTCTGGATGTCATTAGAGTTTCAGGGTCTCAGTTTCAAACAAAACGCTTGAGAGTTCTTTATTGTGTCCACCAGGAACCGATATCCATTTACAAAATCACAACAAGAGTCAGGGTTACGCACAGCAAGAGAGCACAATGAGGCCAGATTGGTGATGCACTTCTAGCGGGTCCAACTAACAACAACACAGCAGACTCCTCAAGCCCCTCAATCAGGCTTCTGTGTGCTTCCAACTGATGCCTGTTAGTATGTTTCACTCTCGTAAATTCCAAAAATGTATGTGAAAGTCGGATCTCGCCTAACAAAAAGTCAACTTCCGACCTCGTTGAATTATTCTTACGTAATCAACATATGGTCATCAGATCATTACTGTTTACCATTCTACTGCATTTTTGAGCTTGGGAATGCTGTGGGTTAGGTGCTCTTATACAGCCCCATGAATATGAGGTACTGGCCATTCTGGTTGACCAGTTTTGATCGCTGCAACTTGAACCCAGAGTCAGAGATTTTGTGGAAGAATTCTGATTCGCTTAACGGCTCTCTGAACTTGTGCACTATCAAGAATAGTGTATTGGTGTCTGTCTCTTTCTTTAGCACTTTGATTAGTGAGTCATAGTACAGTGGGTTATAGGTGCAGTCAGTTGTCACTATCAAGTCCCAAATTTTGCCTGTTTTGGAGGATCTTTCCCAGTCAAGCTCCTCAAACTGTATTGATGAATCAGCATTGAGGTCGTTCAGTTGTAAGTTATTCTCGTAAATCTCCTTTGCATCAATCAAATCGGTACTAAGTATCATACTCTGAGACAACTTCTTCTTCAAGTGAATAGAAACCAACCCGATCCCAGTACCTAGTTCAAGGACATTTAACTTGTCATCTACTTTTATTTTCTTGCTTTCCGATTGATTGATGAACTTGAACAGATCACCAATAGTCAATCCATCAACAATGAACAATCCAGCATCCCAAAGATGACGTGCGATACTCCCTGAAAGTTCTTCATATACTTGAATTTCTCCAATCTTCCTTATGGATCTTCTATCTGTCTTCAGTTGTGAGTTGAAGATTTGTGGAATTTGGATAAATTCACTTGATATTGGGAATATGATCAACTTGTCAATTTTCTCGATAGTCAAGTCTGATTTTTGAAATAAGTGATATGTGTTTCTCGGTAGTACCTCATCAATCAACTGTTCTGAAGTAATATCACCTGTGTTTAAGCGATCGAACATGCCTGCAGACTCATCAACTGAAACTTCCAAAGAGATGAAGCACGGACTCATGACCTTATTCAGCGGTATTTGTATCAGAACATCAACGGCTCTTTTCCCAGCCTCCCATTTCACTGATGAAATGTCGATTGAGCGGTACTTGGCAGCGTGAGATGGCTTCAGTGTGAGTTTCGTCTCTAGTTTCAACGTAGCATCACCGTAAAAGTTGGTTTCACCGAGGTCATTTGAAATGGTGAGAGTACTGGATAATTCAATATGAGACGGTACCGGTTTCTTGTTTTTGTGAGTCTGTGCTCCTTGAAGAGCTACTGGTCTTATTGATAGTGGCTTGAGGAACTTTGTTTGATACATCTCCTGAGTCTTCACCAGAAACTTATGAGTTTGTTTCTCTCAACTTTGTGAAAATTTATCGCTACGGAAAAACGTTCATGATGAAGAATATGAGAAAGGACTAAATCCTTCGTTGATCAAGGAGAAGATTCTTTTACCGTTTTCATAGATTACTCTATTCATTATATACATGGAATATACTTTTATGCCTAAACTCTGTTTTATGAAGAGTCTATTGTTGTTGCTGTTGAATAACTTCAAAGACGTCTGCGAATTCAGCTTTGGCGAGCTCTGGATTCTTTAGCAGGTATTTTCTCAAGAGGTTCTTTCTGATATTTTGTTTGAGTTCTTCTGGTTCTTTCTTACTCACTTCCCTTAGAACCTTATCAACCCTTTCTTTGTATTGATCTTGCAGTAGAATATCAAGAGCAGGAGTGACAAAATCAATAACCAACTTCAACGAGTCCAGTTTCTCTTTCAAGCTCTGTATATCTAACTTCAAACTTTCAGAGTTTTTAGGTGGCCATTCTTTGATTCCATATTTCTCTTTGAGGGCAGCAACTTTCAATTTATCGTCTTCTGTCAATTCAGCATCACTTTTGATCCCGTTTGCATAGATAAAAGTCAAATCATTGAACAAATTTGAGTTTTCTTTGATCTCTTGTTCAGTCTGTGCTCTTCTATTCAGAAATTCTTGGGTTTTGGAGTTTTCTTCTTTAATCACTTGTTGTCTAGCTATTTCATCATATTTGGCAAACTGAGAACCTTTGTTCTTACGAATTTCAGCAATGGCAAAGTGTTTTCTGGCAGAAAGTGGACGACACGCTTCTATACGGACAATATCACCTTCACGAGCTATGTTACCCTCATCATGCACCAGGTAGTTCTTACGCTTCAAGATTTCCTAGTGAGTATGTTAGTATACGATCATCAGACGATGGGCCTTTATGATTGAGGATGAGGTTATGCAGAAGTTTCACTGAAGCCTAGCACTTTTCAGCTTCTCAAGGGTTTATCTTCAACAACAATAATCGAGCACCCAACTTCCCATAACCCTATCCAATCCTAGGGAAGAGCGCTTCACTTCACTTCACTTCACGTACTTTATTGATGACTTGGTTGAAAACCTTGTTCTCCACTTGAACCTTGACAGTTTTGTTCATCTTTCCTTGTGATACCACAAGACCAACGAAATTTTGACGTGCCATGGCCTATTGTGTTCTCAATGTGTGAAATGAATCTCTCAAGATCTTCTCTCTTTCGAATCTTTTCCACTCTTCAATAATTTTTCATGTTGTTGATGATCGAATATCAATTTTTCAACCTTCGAGGAAAAACACACAACCAGTTCGCGACAGCTCCCAAAAGCAAAATAATTCTATATAAGGCCGGGTAAATGGTCAAGTGTAATTGCGTAGAGCTTACAGCTGACATCTTGATGGATTGACGGCTAATATATGGAAGCTACAGATCATTTGAAACACCCAAGTAATGTACATATCACTCATGTTGAGATTGGGTATACATACTCAGTTTTTTCTTCATAAAAATCAACAACAATTAAACCAACTGACAAGCTTCAACATTTATCTTCAATCTCACCATTCAATGCTTTATTGACAATTTCAACGATGATATTGAGAATCCAAGACCCTTGTAACTTATCCAAGATTTTGATAGTAACCTTCAAGAAAACAGCAAGAATACACCCCAAATCAGTAAAAAGGTCAGTGACAATTTTGTTGAGTTTGTCGTATAACCCATCAGTAGCCAAGATGGATAAGGAAATGTTGATAACTGCAGATTGGATAGCACTATTGATACTAGTAGCTGTCGAGGCGTACCCAGTAGCATCACCAATAGTGGTAACCAAATGCACAATAATGGTAGTGAGGTCAGTCAACAAAACAGTCAAAAGATTAGTTGGCAATGGAGAAGTCTTGATCAAAGTGACCAAGGTTCCCAAATCAGTAGCTAAAGTACCAAGACCATCTGAAATAACAGATGCATCAAGACTAATACCCTCAGACAAGTCCGGAGTCTTGATAGTGTTATTACCTAGGGCTGAGATTGAATCAATCTTGACATGAGCAACATCAACGGTTTCTGGTACAGGAACAGGATTGGCATTGATCCCCAGGATCAACAAACAAGATAGGAAAAAGACTGGATAAGTGAATCTCATGACAAACAGAACAGAAGTAGCAATTCCTAGATGAATGGGAAAGAACCAATCATCAAGGTTTGAATTGGAGACATCCAGGCCTATTTATAACTGAGGCAAGTGCCAACTCTCGAGAATGAAAGGACTCATGGCGCTAATTCCAATGTCCTCAGAGATTGAAGTTTTCCTCTTCTCGTAGCTCACTCAACAGCTTCACGCAGAGCGTTTTTAGGAAGAGCAACATTTCACCAGGAGAACCGTCAACACTGATCTCTATTGAGCTAGAAAACATTGGGGAAAGAGTCGTTTCTCAGATTCCACTCACTCGCTCACTGTGAAGTTTTTCTGGGGTGGTCAGAAAGAGGAATGTTTGCAGAAGAAAGTTTGGAAGGCTGACATAAGCACTGAGCTTTTGAGGGATTCTTTGTTCGAGATACACAGACGTCACTTCACATAGCTACGAATGGTTGGGGTTTCTGAAACTGTGTGTTGGCCTTCTTTACTACCTCCCGTTGTGGTTGTATCATGTGCAGTTTGCCACCAGAAGTTGAGTAGCGAGTGCAATCTATGAGTGTTTGAAAAGATCAAAGAGAATATTGAGCCACCTACCCTCATGAGAAATTTCCAGCAGTAGCAGGGCAAAATCTTGAGAATGATACTAGAAATTACTTGAGCTGCTGTACTCAAAGCAAAGCTGAGGAGATACATGAACATTTGATTGTTCTCTACCATAGTATACCCTAACTAGAGGAATGTGTGACGAGTAACAGATACTTGCGTTGATTGGGTAATCGACGTAATTCTATGACGTTTTTCAAGAGCTTTAAGTTGATAGAGTGGAACCAACCAGTGGAGGAGACATGGCAAAAAAGTTGAGTGGAAGAAGCTTGAACAAGTTGGAGTACCTAAACTTATTGTGTTCCTTGGTCAGCACAATTAGCTGAGTTATCATGAGCCCAGGAATACATAACGTACTAGGACCATGAATCACAGAAAGTCCAAGATGTTGGATAACACTTTACGACCACCAGTTAAGATGGTCTCAAGAGTTTGCATAGCATTCAATGATCGAACACTCGCCAAGCTTATCGTGATTGTCTCAACAATATCTGTTAATGATGATTCAACACTGGCAATGACTCTAGTCAAGAGACGACCAACCCCGTCTTTTGAACCTTCAGTTTGGGCAATTTTGTCTAGGGCCCCGATGGTCGTGGTCAGCAGGCTGTCAATGGAAGAATTGATGCTATCTGGGCTTTTTTTTGAGATGATACAAGTAGAAAGACCTCTAATGAAGGAGACAACAACATTCAATACTTGAGCAAGAATCCCATCAGGTAGACCTGTGGCTGACAATGTCTTTGTCAAGACTACCAGATCGTTGTTAACTTGAGCCAGATTTTGAACAACAGCTTTGAAACTTAAAGTGTTACCAGCGGGTAAAGCAGCGGTGGCAGGCTTGCTCTTCTCAGCTATAATTCTGAATGCTACTGCTTCTGCTTCTGGTTGAGCAACAGCAACAGCAACAGCTTGTGGGATAGCTAACGGGAGGGCTGAGATACCAACGCTCAATAGCGCGAAGACAGTGAGAATGAAGGATGTGAGTCTCATAGTTGGATAAGCTTTTGGTAGCTTTAATATGGTGATAGTGTCAAGTACGCCTGGTTAACAACTGGCTTCGTTGGTCATTTTATATAGTGCTATATCAAACTCTCCCAATATCACTATTATTAGGGACCAAGCAAATTGCAAATAAGCCGTCATGCTGCAATTCAAGTCCGTAGTACGAACTGATGCCTAGTAATGAGTTAGGGCTTATAAGCGAAGTGAAACACTTGGAACTTCGAAGCTGTATAACAAGTGAAGCTTGGATCAGAAGACGGGAAGAGCTTAGAGCCCAGAGCTTGAGAGAGCAATTACATAGCTATAACTGGGTATTAAGCTTTTACATTTGATGGAAACATCATGCAGTGCAACTGACGAACAGCAACTGATGCTGAACTCTAGTTGGTCGAGCTTATGAAGTTGCATCTAACATCTAACATGAGCTTGACTACTGAAGACACGGCTCCAGGAGAGGACCATCTATACCTTGTTGTGTATTGTGAAGCCTCGCTCTACGCACTCAAGCCCTGACCTTCTTGTGATGTGGTACAGAGTTTAGATCAGAGAGCACTGTAGTTGATCATCTTGGGGATGCCCGTACTGGCGCTAAATTTTTTAAGCGAGATGCTGCACGCCGCACACAATAGAAGCTTTTGCTAACCTTAATTGTGTTTTGAGATCGGGGTCACGCACATAGATACCGGTTTGGGCTCGAGCTGAGATCTAGTAGCGAGAGTTTGATATAGTTTTTGAGGAGCGCGGGGTTATAACAGTGGAAAACCTAAGCAGGGTGCAGACCCGACTTCTGGGACAGTACAAATCTCAGTGTGATTTATGAGTAGCTTGTTTTGACTTATCTCTTACAGCTGCTTGGTCATCAGCCGCTAATCTATTACGATCTTATGAAGCTGTCCCAAATCCCAATTATGATTTACGTCGTCAACGGAGAACTCTCGGCTCTTTAATGACAGTACATACTCAGGTTAGCTTGACTGGTAGAAGCTTTTAAAGTACAGTTGATTCTGATATTGTTGAATGGCAAATGACTACAATCTAATCAATAGTGTAACCAAAGCCTGAATTCATAAGTAAGGAATAATAGATAAACTAGAGGAATCTCTGGTCCTTAAATAGTCAGAGATACCACTTGAGGTAATAAAATAGAGATAACAAGACGTCATGACACGACAAGAATAGATTATGTTTAGTAATCTATTAGCAGGTGATTATGTAGTACATGTACCCCATAATACATTGATACTGTTATTAGTATACGACGTCAGTTAACTGTGGCCGCGAAAACTTGTTAACTTCCATGTGACCTCGAGACGTGAAATTAATAGTTCAACCGTATATCGTAGGGTTGGGAGATTGGTGACTCGGAAAAACATTACAAGAATGAGTGCACATGACCCAGTCTGACAATTATAATAGTATAAAGCTGCAGCTGATCTCTAGGATCCTCTCACAGTAGAAGAAGGAATATAAACCTTGTAAGAAGGCACATCAAGAAGTTGAAAAAAAAACACTGAACCCAGACAGTTGATACGTCATATCATTTATAAGGCGTTGACAACAGTGGTCAAGATGGTCAAAGCACCACCCAAGACGGAAGTGACAACACCAACTAAGTTGAATTGGATTAAGTCAGCAACGACTGAAATCAGAGTAGAAGCAATATTTTCCAATAAAGTCTTCACAGTGTCAACAACTTTCACTAATAGAGTGTTCAAAGAGTCAGTCAATCCAGTGACTTCAGTGATAGTATCCAAGGCAGAAATAGCTTGACTCAACAAGTTATTAATGGTGTCAGTGATGCTAGAAAGGCTGGTGACTGAGCCTAAAGCAGCAACGACGCCTTCAACGAAATCAATGACGACGTTAACAACGTCTTTCAAAACAGTGCTTGGTAAAGCTGTACTGTTGGTGAACAAAGTAGACAAAGATTTGAAATCTTTGTTTAAAGCGGTGATAGCAGTAGTGACTGAGCTGAAATCAAGACCAAGAGCGGCAACGGCTTCAGCTTGAGCATTGGCAGCTGGGATAGCATTGGCAACAGCTTGAGCATTAGCTTGAGCTTCTGGAGACGCAAGAGCTATAGCCTTTGGGTCAGCAACTGGAGCAGCAGAGACACCAATAGCCAATAAGGAAACAGCAGCGATAGTTGAAAAAGAGATTCTCATTTTGGTGGAGGAAGTGGTGGTAGTTCTGGTAGAGTTTGAGTAAACTTTAACTAGCTCTTAAGTTTCAAGAAATGAGAAGGAATGTTGTTCTTCGACCTCTATTTATAGTCCGAATGAACAAAAGACATGAAGGATATTGGAAAGCTCAACTGCATCCTTCCACGCCCACATGGACCTTGGAAACCCCCATTGGATTTGTAAGAGCAATGTGCTCAGCTCGATATTCAGCAGCTCGAGTATGGCTTCTCCAGGTTAATTTAGTTGCTCCATTAGTGCCCAACAAGGATTAGACAGAAGCCATTCTTCCACCATGCAGCTGAAGCATCCACCAGATCGCAGATCGGACGAATTCCACAACGCAACCAACTACCAACGTGCGAGCTCTCTCAGTAAAGTTGGCATAGCGAGTTTGCAATTGAGATGTAATTCATGAGAGATAGACCACGTAGGAGAGTCACAGTCAATTTAGCTACTCAGTTTCTGCTCAATTTCGCCAAAGAAGAAAGCACTGTGATGAGTTTCTAGTTACTGGTTTTTTTTATACACCCGCGAAAACGATCTGCGTTTTAGAAGTGATGACCTAATCAAAGGAAACTGCAAACTTCTCTCCAATATTCAGATTTCAGTCACCAAAGAGAGTCATCCTTGTGTGATTCGGAATTGGATCATTGGAAGGGTGTTCGAAGATGTTGCTGATTTGCGTTGTTGACTGATCCATACGAAGAGGACTCTCTATTGGTGAAATTCGACGCCATAGAGACCCTGGTTCCACGACATAATAATTTCTTGAAATTCACCTCACATCACACAAGATGCGCAACTAATTATGACAATTAACAATAAATCACATCACCAATCACCAATCATCATGCATCAAGTATTTTAGTACCCATGTATGTAGCTAAATTCATCTATATCAAGCATGTGTCCGGGTACAGTGTTTCCTCCCATTGGTCAATTTCTACGTGCCCTCAAGTCAATACCAACGGTAAATAAGGATGGGACTTGGGAGATCAAGAATTGAGTATTGGCCACATGTGGGGTGTGTACTGGTAGGTGAGATTCCTGTCATCATTCATAGCTAATGGTGAGTCTGCCTTTGGTTGCAGGGTATGGAAGCTGTTGAGTGGTTTCCATGAGAACTTCTCGGTGCCAAATATTGGAGATTAGAGATCACTTTATTGTTTGATTCAATATGACATCATCTATATTTCGGATCGATCGAGGGATTTATATTCTAATGGGTACTTTCGAGATCATGGATATTGAGGAATTACTATATTGATCAAGCAGCTTGTGTCAGATCCAAGATCGCAGAATTGGCTCTTATGAAATTTGCTGAAATAGTTTGCAGCTTGCAACTGTTTCAATTTTGGGCCAGAATCATCTGAATTATAATTCATCTATTCCAGGGACCTTTCCAGTAGTGCATATACTGATAGCTGTCTACCACCATTCCTACAGGCCCAGGACTACAATGTTGGTAATTGACTATAAGATCAAGGTCGTGATCTCGGTGCAGCCAACTTTCTGAGCAGAGTCATGATATCTAGAAGAGACATTATCAATTGAATATTTGGCGGTCCTCTGGGCCTGGATAACCATTTAATCATTATTAGGTTGATCTAGGAGCTGCACAACTAGTTTCTGAAAGAGATCTCGACTGTGCAAAAGAATATCAGCTGGTTATTCATGATAGGAGAAGATATATACTAGGGAGCGATTGTTTGATGCAATTAAGTGCAGCAGCTCTATCATACTTGAACGGGGCCTTTGTTCAAATGCGAGGTGATGCTTGATGTTACTATCAAAATATACAGACGTCTAATGATTGATGAATTCACACAGAAGGAAGAGCTGTACTGGAAGCTTCCAGCCTAATTAGCTAGTACTTGCAATCATACTCGCAGGTGCTGACAAGCTTACTACCACTATATTCCGTAACACTCATGATGGTCTGCTAACTGAATGGTTTAATCTTAACCTCGTGGAGCAGTGAAGGAACTCGTAAGTTCTGCGCTGAAATCAAGACTAAAGCTTCCGAGCTGCACCTCTCATGAATTAGTACGGTACTAGTTCTATCTTCCCGGTTTCATGTTCCATGCACACGTCCCGTCCGTATTTGAGGTGTATTTGGTAGAGGGATGAACTGACTTAAACTGAGTGAGCAGTACTTAGGAGGAGTATTTGATCCACAACGTCCCCGTAATATCAACAGGGGACGTAGCTGTTCTGAGCTTCAAGTTCTTTCATAGCTACTACCTACACATTGATTCCCTATTTCAAGGATAAGCAGTAGGGATATTTGAGATTTGAGATACACAGTACCCAATATACATTTTGAGGTGTTAATATTGACGGACATATAAGCAGCATGGACGGCTTCATAGTTCATAATTCATATATATGGCAGCGCATGACGACGTATGTAATTAATTTAGTTTCAGATTAAGTGCATGGCGCACTTCATGACGGTGATATTTTCGTATTCATTTTACATCAAGTTATCGAGAGCCTGACATGGCTTCAGATCCGAATTAACCATATTAGCTCTTCCTTAACAATGCATGGCTCAGACGAGAGTACGTACTATCAACAATTCAACATACAGCTAGACTACCAGGATACCAGGGTATGGTTATTCGTACAGCATAAGCCCCGTGATGAAAGAGTTATGAGGAGCGATGGTCAACATATCCAATATTCCTTCCGCACCAGGTGTCTCCTCCATGTCTAGTCCGCCAATGTGTAATTGGTACAAGCTGGAAAACTGATGTTACTCGTAGCTTCAATAGATTTCCATCACAAGTACTGGGAAAGTAATATCCAGCAAGTCCGCCGCGCTGCAGCAGCTGCAGTTTATAGAGATTCCGCGAAATAATTACGTAACACATACATAAGGACATTCCTCAATAACTCAGTATCCTGTGGTCCAAATTGGAATCTGACAAAACATATCAAAACCTCAGACCTAGGAGAAACTATCAATACTCAGAACATTGTATATTACCTTTGACTGAAAAAGTTATT
>PPMU03000062.1:0-19297 GCA_003707015.3 Wickerhamomyces canadensis
TTGAGAAGAATTCTGCTTCATTATCTTTGATAAAGCATAAAACATCCTCTATATCAACCATTTGAGCCCTCAAATCAATGCAAACTGGGACAATTTCGAACCTATTTTATCATTTTAAATTCAATCCAGGGATTTTAAGCTCGAGCGATTATCGCTGACATAAGCAGAACTACATTACATAAGCACTGCACCATTACATAATCACTTCTATATGAAATTCTCTGACAGTACAGTTTCCGGGAATCCAAGAATCATCATCTCATCGGAATTCGGAATTCGAAGCACCGCGATTTTTTTCAAAGGCCTTTTCTCACGATTTTCAAAGCCCGCGGGCGGGACAAGCAGACTCCGCATTGGCACCAGTCACGTGCACTAAGCGAATCGTCTCTTGTGGGCCAATCAGCTTGCGGGATTTTGTCATTCTGCCGCGAATCTGCACGAGCCATAGTCACGTGAAGTGTTGTTTACATCAAAAAAACCCACTAGCCACCGATGGCTGATGGAATTGAATGGTGATTGAAGTTTTATCTGGGAAAAAAAATGGATTGAAAAGTTGTTCACTCTTGTGCTCTCACTTGTTTCAGTCTCTGTCAATCAGTACAAAAATGCTCTACAACGACGCGCTGGTGGTCTCCACCGTCGAGCTCAAGTCGTCTGCCACCAGAGTGAGCTCCGCCCATACGCTGCTCAGCTCATCGGACCCTTTCAACCAGATCCCTCAGCTCATCACCGACAGCAGCGCTTTGGCTGTGGTCTTCACTGACGACTCCACTCTCATCAAAAGTTTGCCTCTACTGAACGACCTTCCTCGCAACACAGTCATCAACGTCGAGATCTCAGACTTCCAGTCTGTTGTTGCCTTGAAAGACTCGCACTTTGTCTCTCTTGTTTCAAACACCGCTCAGTCGCTATACAACAATGTCATCCTTTCACATCTGCTCGCTAACAACGGTCAAGGGGTGATCAACTTCTTCCACAAATCCCTCTCCTTTGACTTCAAAGCGAACTCCAAAGCTGAAAAGATCATTGCCACTGTATTACAAGCAGACACTCCAGACTTGTTGTCAGCTGCTATCGAGACTCTTATCTCCAATGGTATCAAATATACACCATTTGACTACACAAAAGGTTCAAGATCTTCAGAGACTGTCATTGTTCATTTAGGTGAATACTCAGAATCAATCTCTAAAGCTACATCATTGCCTGTTGTTTCATTGAACTTGTTCAAACCTTTACCACTTAAGAACATCCTAGAATCATTGCCTTCATCAATCACCCAAATTGCCATCATTGAACAATCCTCATCTAAGCCAGTCTCAAAGTTTTCGAATTTGTTATTAGAGTTTTTTCAAGTCCCAAACTTATTGGTGGACTTTGATATCACCAAGATCACTTCAAGTTCTATAAGTAATGATTTTGATGGCGATTTTAAACAAGTCATCAAAGTTGTTGAATCCAATATCAAAGAATCAAATCCTATTCAAAACTTATTCTTTGGTAAAGAACAAAGTTCTACCGGTTATTCTCCTTCCAAATTGGCTGAGATTTCCAAGATACAAAAGTTGGAAGAAAGTTACACCACAATTCTTGATCAAGTTTTTGGAGCAAACTTGAATGTCTACAATCAGTTCAACGCTGACTCTGTCAGCAAATCAACACCAGAATTTGGATTTGGTTCTTACTTATACCACTCTGAGCAACAACAGTTATTGATTAACAAAGTTCATGATTCTTTATCAGCTGAGTTTAACACTCCAAGAGCATCTGAATTGTTGGAGCTATTGTCAAAATGGTTGATTCAAATCCGTGAATCCTCATCTCCATCAATCAATACATTGGCAAAATCTATCATTGAAATTTTATCTGATGACTCCTCAGTTGTTGGTAAAGAATTATTATCATTGAAAGATTCATTTTTTGTTTATTCCAACTGGTTGATTGGTTCCGACTCTTGGTCATATGATTTAGGTTCATCTGGTATTCACCATGTTTTACAATCCAACGAAAACATCAACGTGTTGATCATTGACAATGAACCATATTCTTCCAAGTTGACCTCTGGAACAAATAGTTTACGTAAGAAAGATATTGGTCTTTATGCTATGAACTATGGTAATTCATATGTCGGTTCAGTTGCTGTTTACTCTTCATACACACAAGTTTTGACCACTTTGATTGAAGCTTCAAACTTTCAAGGACCATCCATTGTTCTTGCTTATTTGCCAGTAAAAGATGAAAATGACTCTGCTCTAGATGTTTTGACCTCAACCAAAGAAGCCGTTGAAACTGGATATAT
This sequence comes from Wickerhamomyces canadensis, assembly GCA_003707015.3. Classification (NCBI taxonomy): domain Eukaryota; kingdom Fungi; phylum Ascomycota; class Saccharomycetes; order Phaffomycetales; family Wickerhamomycetaceae; genus Wickerhamomyces; species Wickerhamomyces canadensis. The sequence continues at coordinate 2,297 of PPMU03000062.1, forward strand.
TCCATTATACAGATATAATCCAACATTATCAGAGAAGGACCAATTCAAGTTAGATTCAACTGTGATCAAGGAGAACTTGAAGCAATTCCTTGAAAGAGAAAATAAATTGACTTTACTATCCAAGAAAAACCCACAATTTGCAAGATCTTTGACAAGCTCTCAAACATCTGTTATCCAACAAAAACAAGATAAACGTGCCAAAGAAGCCTATTCACAACTATTGGAAGGTTTAAGCGGTCCACCAATCTCCATCTATTTTGCATCTGATGGTGGTTCTGCTGAAAACCTTGCTAAGAAATTGGGTAAAAGAGCAAAACAAAGAGGGTTGAAAGCAACCGTTTTATCAATGGATGATATCATTTTGGAAGATCTACCAACTGAAGAAAACATTGTTTTCATCACTTCTACTTCAGGTCAAGGTGAATTCCCACAGAATGGTAAAAATTTCTGGGATGCAATCAAATCATCTGGGGATTTAGATTTAGAGTTCTCCAAGATCTCTGTTTTCGGTTTAGGTGATTCTTTATACTGGCCTAGAGCTCAAGATAAACATTATTACAACAAACCTGCTATCGATCTATTCAATAGATTGAAATTCTTGAACGCTAAAGAGCTAGCCCCATTAGGACTTGGTGATGATCAAGATGCTGATGGATTCAACACTGGTTATAACGAGTGGGAACCAAAACTATGGACAGCTTTAGGTGTTGATGATATCAAAACTGCTGATGAACCACCTCCAATTACTAATGAAGATATCAAAATCGCTTCAAATTTCCTAAGAGGTACAATTGCTGAAGGTTTAAAAGATGAATCTACTGGGGCTGTTGCTTCTTCTGATCAACAATTGACCAAATTCCATGGTATCTATATGCAAGATGATAGGGATTTGAGAGATTCAAGAAAAGCTGCTGGTTTAGAACCTTTCTATATCTTCATGGCAAGAGTCAGACTACCTGGTGGTGTGACTACTCCAGAACAATGGTTGTGTCTGGACAAATTAGCTGATGAAAGAGGTAATGGTACTATCAAGTTGACCACCAGAGCTACTTACCAATTACATGGTATTGTCAAGCATGACTTAAAACCATCCATCAGAGCCATGAATGCCTCATTAATGGATACTTTAGGTGCTTGTGGTGATGTTAACAGAAATGTTATGATTAGCGCCTTACCAAGTAATGCTAAAATCCATGGTGAAGTTTCCACTGTTGCTACTAGAATTTCTGAACATTTATTACCAAACACCACTGCTTACCATGAGATTTGGTTGAAAGGTAATGATCCAGAGGATGATGATGAAAGTTGGACCACTACTTTCGAGAATAGAAAAGAAGGTCCAAACAAGGTTAAAACCCTGGTTGCTGGTAATGCATTAGTTGATGTTGAACCACTATACGGACCAACTTATCTTCCAAGAAAGTACAAGATCAATATCACTGTTCCACCATATAACGATGTTGATGTTTGGTCATCTGATGTCGGTTTAATCACCATCATTGAAAACAACACGGTGATTGGTTTCAATGTTTTAGTTGGTGGTGGTATGGGTTCAACCCATAACAACAAGAAGACATATCCAAGAACCGGTTCCTTATTTGGGTTTGTTGAAGCTTCAAAAGTCCATCTTGTCTGTGAGAAAATCATGCTTGTTCAAAGAGATCATGGTAATAGAAAAGATAGAAAGAATGCCAGATTAAAATACACTGTTGATACTCTAGGTGTTGATGTTTATAAATCAAAAGTTGAAGAACTATGGGGTGAAAAATTCCAACCTTCAAAACCATTTGAAATCAAGGATAACATTGATCATTTTGGTTGGGTTACTGATGAATTAAACCAACATCATTTCACTTGTTTCATTGAGAATGGTCGTGTTGAAGATACTCCAGAATTACCACAAAAGAGAGGTTTGAGAAAAATTGCTGAATATTTCAAATCAAGACCTAACTCAAAAGGTACGTTCCGTTTAACTGGTAACCAGCATGTTTTAATCTCAACAGTATCAGACGAGGAATTACCAGAAGTGAAACAAATCTTGAAAGATTACAAACTAGACAACACTGATTTCAGTGCTTTGAGACTTTCAAGTGCAGCATGTGTTGCTTTCCCAACTTGTGGTTTGGCCATGGCTGAAGCTGAACGTTATTTGCCAATCTTGATCACCAAATTGGAAGAAGCTTTAGAAGAATATGGACTGAGACATGATTCTGTTGTCATGAGAATGACTGGTTGTCCAAACGGTTGTGCTAGACCATGGTTGGCTGAAGTTGCCTTGGTTGGTAAAGCATATGGTACTTATAACTTGATGCTCGGTGGTGGTTACTATGGTCAAAGAATCAACAAGATTTACAAACAGAGTATCAAAGAAGAGGAAGTCTTGGAGATTTTGAAACCATTGTTCAAGAGATGGGCATTGGAGAGAAATGAAGGGGAACATTTTGGTGATTTCTGTGTAAGAGTTGGTGTTATTAAACCAACTTTGGAAGGTAAATACTTCCATGATGATGTCCCAGAACAAGTATAGATTTATTTTATTATTATCATTGATATTTAAGGAAAATTAGTTTGTAATAGACTTTTATTGTAGTTTAATACATAAAACTTGTACCTCTAGAAGAAAACAAGATAAAGGAGAACAAGACAGAACAGATAAGAAACGAAAAAAAAAAAACAGGGTGAATAGTGGGTGCAGGTTCAACGCTAATTATCTTCAAATGTAACGTTCCAATCCCAGTAGAATGTCGTATATTGTGGATAACTCGAGTTTACCCCACAAGCGTCGACATAAGTGGTACCATCCAATCTCTTCTCCAGAATATCCTTATAACCATCTAAAGGACAACTAAAGCCAGGACCACTTTGACAATCAGGAATTGGGATGACAGCATCATTTACAATGACCCTTGCAAATGCATTAGTTTCATTCGTCAAGATATCAAAACATTCTAATCTTTCAGTGATGACTCTCCCACCCATTGGAGCAATTTCAGATGCTTTGAAAACGGAATCATGCTCAACCTCACTTGTTGATAGATCAGCCAGAGGTTCAAATAATCCCAATGCGGTGGTATATGTGATTAGATCGGTATCATGTGTGAATGAAAATGTGAGATTGTATGGATAATCTGAGCCTTGTTCCATTAAAGTATATGTGTTATTGACAAAGACTGATCCTAATGCAGTCGATAGATTGTAACCAGGGCCATTCTCATAATAGAAGGTTAATGATTTGGAATAGGCAAAATTGATCAACTCTTCAGTGGTAAAAATCTCACAAACTGGTGAATAACCATTGACGTTCAATTCAAACCCACAGTAACCTAAAAGATTGTAGATATCATCAGAATTTAAATCATATCCAGGGGATAAAGAGTTTATTCTCTTTGCAGCGTATTTTAAGTAGTCACTTGAGAATTCATCAACAATCAAATCACTTTGTGTAGTGTTATAGTTGACACAAGCATCATGGGTGGTTAGACTGTTTGCACCTTGAGTTGCGTTCTCTGGGATGATTTGAATTGAGGCCAAGTTTGTATAGTTTCCAGCAAAGAAACCTTTGGCAAAAGCTCTAGCAGTGTCAACAACTCTTTTTTGACTAGCAGCAAATACAGGATGAACAGTTTTCCCATCAAACAAATGAGAATACTGTGATCTCAACTGGACACCTAAATCATAACCGGTGTTCAAACCTGAATAGAAACCTTTATATGACTCAGCTTCAAGATATGAATCATCTTGAACGAAATAGTCCCAGTCTTTAACAAAAGCTAAAGGACCTTGATAAGTTTCAATGGTTGCATTTTTCAATTTCTCATAGATGGCTTTCTCTGATTTCCCAGTACCTTTAGTTGGGTATCTCTCACCGTGTCTCATCACAAGATGGGCCTGGGTGACCTCGCATTGGTAAGGAACGTCCTTGGAGATGCCATAGCCTCTATGAGAGATGTATGGTCCGGTGGTTCCTGTGTATCTCAGGAGATTGTATTGGTCCTCGTTGTCCTGTGAGTATGGCTTGTTGCGAGGAGCAGCGATGGAAGCGTCTGTGGAAAGGACAAAGGCCAAAACGACCAGCACAGTCTTTGTAAGCATCCCGATCAATATAGTGAGAGGCTGTCCACATCGTTCATCAACTGAAACGGACCATGGGAAGCTCTTCTTATAGAATATCCCATTGTTGGTTGATGAGCACGTTGCAGCACCGTCAATCTCCACCAAAAACAGTCGGGATTTGCACTGTCCAATCAGCATCTTCCATTAGTTGGTACTCTGCACCATCCATCACCAAAATCACCATCAATTCAGTCCAGCGTTGGAAGTTCCAAACCGCACAGAATTGGCATGTGGAAGTCTCATTCTTTTGTTTTCATTTCATTTCCGATAAAGAAAAAAAAGTGAAAAACGTGCCTCTTTGAACCAATGAGCTCTCTGTAAACGATGGAATACTACGTCGAGTACCTGTCCAGAATAGGAAGCGTGTCTGTCTTTGCGCAGCCGTCGAATTCCAGCAATCTCACAGTCGAAAAACTGGTGCAAATCGACGGGAAACTGCTCGAACTGACGTACAATGGTGGTCAGACACTCGCAATACCACTGCCAGTATCAATCCCACAAATAACCAATATATCCTCATGTTATAAAGTGTCAGGTGGCTCAAATCAGCTTGTGGTGAGACTGCCGACGCTTCTGGAACAGCACCGTGCGAAACTGGACAGATCCGTCAACTCATTGATGTCTTTCAACTCTTCATATAAATGGAACTCGAGCTATTTGAGTAAATTGGGCCATTTCACTCTGAGTTGTAACAGCTGTGATGTCACACTGGCAGATTCTGACAATATAACACAGATCAGTGAGATGCCTTCAGAGCTTTGGTCCGAGATGATGGATTTCTGGCATTGTCATAAACCTCATGATCACTCAAATCATGCTGACCATTCTGGAGAGTTCAATGAGAGATATTCAAGTTTGAAGCCTTTGAAGAATGCCATAATCACAGGAAGTTATTACGTTGCGTTCAACTCAAAGGATGATGTGTTTCAAAATTTTCAAATTCAGCAGGATCAAACGATACATTGTTCAAATTGTAATGAACTGATTGGAGAAATTGATGATAAAAAGAATTCCAGTCTTGACAAGTTATTCAAATGGAACTTACAATTGAAATACGGTCAATCCTCAAAAGAGACATTCAAACCTCATCACTTCATATACACAACGCTTCTGGATAATGTCAACAGTAATGCAACAAGAGTGATTGAATTCTCCAACTATTCAGAAACTTCAAAACTTCTGATATGGACATTCAACATTGGGATAGATTTCATCATCAATGATTCAAAGGGGATCCAGAAGGATTCTTTGAAAGTTTATTATACAACTGATCCAAAAGATATAGAACAAGCAAGGAAAGACCGTGGGGAACTAGAATCAATAACCATTCCAGATTTGGTATTCAATGATACAATTGAATTACTGAATAACATTAATCAGAAATTACCTAAAGATTTACAAAAATTTGGTAAGAATTGGAAATTAGGGTTGCTGAAGATGGATTGAGAGAGCATTAGAGACTCGTCCTCCATAGAAGTAATACAAGAAATCACTCAAATCCTGTAGGCTATCGAATCTATAACGAAATAGCATCAAAGAAAATATGGTTTTGAGCCCTGGGCACGCAATGCGTCCGTGTATAATACTGACAGCTTGAAGAACCATAATCCAGGGCGTGTGGCGTAGTTGGTAGCGCGCTCCCTTAGCATGGGAGAGGTCTCCGGTTCGACTCCGGACTCGTCCACAGTTTACTTTTTTGGCGCGCGAAATTACGTAAGCAAATGGTTGGTCAAATATCACAGACCGTTTTCGCGGGTGCAACGCCCGGTGATTTCAGTGTTTGTTATTATTAACAGTTGTGCAATAAAATTGAAGAAGTTTGTGTTTCTGCTTCTTTTTGTTGAGTTCTTTTTTGGTTTGCTGAGGTACTTTTTGGATAGAGCTGCTGTAGCTGTTATAAAATGGGCATAAATTACTTGATACTGCTGTCCAGACAAGGAAAAGTGAGACTTTCAAAATGGTACATCCCATTACCACAGAAGGAGAAGACCAAGATAACGAGGGAGTTGACTGCGTTGGTATTGGCTCGTCGTGCGAAGATGTGCAACGTTTCGGAGTATAAGGATTCCAAGATTGTCTATAGAAGGTATGCTTCTCTGTTTTTCATTGCTGGGATTGATAATGATGAGAATGAATTGCTCACGTTGGAAGTGATTCATAGATATGTTGAACAGATGGATAAAGCTTATGGGAATGTTTGTGAATTGGATATTATCTTCAATTTTCAAAAAGCATATCATATTTTGGACGAGTTGATTATTGCTGGTGAGATTAGTGAGAGTTCAAAAAAAGAGATTTTAAGAAGGGTTGGACAGCAGGATCAGTTTGAAAGTATGGATCAATTGGATAGTGTGCTGACTTAAACAATGGTGGTTGTTTCTGTTTTTTCCTTTGATGAAAATATATACACATGAGATACATCTACAATTTCTTAGCCGCAAGAAGATAGTGTAATATCATTAAGTAAGACTGATTGTATCTTTTACCAACATTCTGATAAATTCTTGAGGTTTTGTATCCGAGACCAACTCATCTTTAACCTCAACGTCAATCATTGCTTTTCTAACAACATTTGTCTCTTGGTCATTCAAATCATACCATTTTAAAACTTGGAAATCCTCTTCGTCAACTTTCTTTCTAGCCAATAACGCACCACCTAATCTTGGAGTATTATCTGATGGATTCTTAACAGTCATATGAACAACCTGTACTGATCCATTATTTCCACTATTATTGGAATTATTGGCATTATCCAGTCTATTCAACTCCTTCTTGTCTGCAACTTCTTTATCTATATGTTTTAAACTTGGTCTCAGTTGAGCTGTTGAATCCAATGGAATCAAAACTAACTCTCCATTAGTCACATTGGCAGCATAGTAACCTTCGAGGTCCAACAACACCCCTTGCAGCGTCTGTTTATCAACACCACCCCATTCCTCACTCTTGAAAGCATCGTAGAATTTGGTGGTGTCAATAGGGATATCCACTTCGATATAGTGCGAATCAGGCTTCAATCTTGAGCCTATGATTCGATTTTTGTCTATGAAAGGACGGGTTATCGGTCTGTTTGGATACTGGAGAATGTGCACTGATTGGCTGTGTGGTTTTTTTTTCAGAATGATGGGGATCTCTGTGACTATTGGATCATCGTCGTCATCATCGTCGTCAACAATATCTGTGAGTTTCGTGCCATTGCTGGATCTTGACGGGTTTTTGGCCTTTGGCGACGCTTCTAGTTTCTGTGGTGGCTCGCTGATGTCCTGTGGAGCGTCTTCGTCACGGCAAAAGAGGTCAGACATCGTCGCTGATTGGCTGATTTGAAGTGGATGAGTGGTTTTTTGTGCGAGTATTTATTAATTAATTCAGAATTTTTTTATGTTTTTCTTTTTTTGCGAGAACGGTTAAATGCTGGTTTATTTAGCCGGTGGTACTGTTTGTATTTAATTAGTAGTAGTATTAGTAGTACAAGGTTCAATTATTAAGCCGATTTATATACACAGCGTCCCCTTCAATCCCTCTCGTTGTCTTTCACCGTGTTCTCGAGATGCTCCAGTTGGTCCAGGATCTCTTTGCAGACAGTCTGATGGTCCTGTCCATCAAAGGCCTCCACTTCAATCTTGAGTTCACACACAAGGAAATGCATGGATCTCCATTGGATCAATTCGAAATCATAACCCACTCGTTTAGCCATACCGGGACCATAAAGTCTCAATCTGTCCCCATTCTTTTCGAATATTTTCTTTTCTTGTTTCAACGTCACTGGATTCAATTTTGGGAAATTAGCATGGACGAATAATATTCTTGGGGTTTTCAAAACGTCTGGTAATTGTTGATTCAATTCAGTCGAGGTTTGTTTCTGTCTTTTTTTAGCTAGTTCAATATTATAATCCTCAACAGGATCGTATTGACCCATTCCTGTCCCAATAAATTCATGATCCATATCGAAATGACCAAAAGCATTCAAAAATTTTTTAACTTGATAATATGTGGAATTCAATGCAACAGTAGCTGCAAGGAATGTTTCTTTATCACCTTCACCATCTGAACCTTGTGAAAACAATGGATAATAATAATCAGGTCCGTATAAATTATAATATAACGCCAAAAACAATTCTTTAGCATGAGAAGATTTTGAAATCATCAATTGACCAGATTCTGATGTTGGATCTGGAATACTTCCTTTACGATCATGTAATGGCACTTCTTTACTATCTTTATCTCTATCTTCATAACCGAATCTAACCCTTTCATCAGATACTTCAATTCCAGCAATCTCATAATAATGTGGGGAGGTGGCTCTTCTCCAAAAATCAGGCCATGTAATCAATCCAGATGAAACAAATGGTTCATTATCAAACAAATAATCTGGTGCATGTACTGGGATGTTATCCGAATCCAATAATAAAACGTTTTCAAAACTTGAAACGATTAACGCCAAAGCTTTATATTGATAACCTTTAAAACTGAACTTGTTCATTGCTTTTTCACCCAATGCATGAGATAACAAGATACATTTAGCATTCAAAGCTGGAAAAATTCTTGTACATAATTCAATCTCATATTCATCTTCAGTTGGAATTAAAACTTCAACGGGTAATTTACAATCCAAACTTCTTAAAGATTTGATTGATAATAATGCCAACCAGTTGAATTTCCCACCACCAACGTAAACAATTCCATTCCCGTTGTATAAGTTTTTTGGCACTTCATCAGGGAGTGATTTCACAACCATTTCATGAGATTTTCTTAGACTTTCAACTTCATCTTTGGTTAAATCCAAGAATCCATTCAGATAATCTTCAGAAAAAACCACATTTGATTCACCATCGTATCCAGCATGATAAATACGATCGTCAGTTTTATATCTTTCCAATTTTGGAATCGATGGCTCTCCTTTTTTCAAGATATCAAAAACAGAATCAAATAAATCATGACCAAGTTTTAATCTTGATCCACTCTTGTCTTTTTCCATTGCCATTGAGATCTCTTTCAATTTCTGATGTTTGGAACTAGACGATTTCCCAAAAGATGCTAGTTTTTCAGACTTATCGTCATTGTTATTGTCATTATTGCTGTTTCGTAGTTGTGCAGCACTCGATTTATAGAAAGGAACAGTTGAATCTTGGTCTTCTTTAGCCTGTAAGACTTCTGTTTTCTGTGCCTGTTGTTTCAACAGCTCCTGTTGCTGTTCCTCGTTGGTTATACTATTCAAAGAAGATTGTAATTGGGCTATTTGATCCTGTGTGTACTCCGGGATTGAGGTGTATTGGTATATGAAGACGAAGGATATGGCGATGATTATGAGGATGGAGCTTCTCTTGCGGAGCACTCTCTTGAATCTGTAAAGAGTAGCATCAATCATTATTGAATACCCAAATCAATAAAAGAGAGGAAAACAAGCAGAAACCACTTAAAACAAGTCGGTTTTCTTTGAATGGAAAGCAAAAACAGATGAATATGAAGCCCCTGATCTCGATAGAATCAATAGAAGTGGCTCAAAATCGGACAGAATTATCAATCGCAAAGCTCGAATTTTTTCAGATAAACAACAAACAATCTTTCTGAGCTAAAAATTTCTATTTTTTTTTAGTTTTATCGTTTTTTGGACCAAAAAAAAAAAAAAAAGTAAAATAAAAAAAAAAATTAGAATTAAAATTTTCGCGGAGATATGTTTTTTTTTCGCGTCTTGTTTCTTTTCTTTTTTTTTTGCCTTTGGGAAGTTGACGAGCTGGTTTCCGGTCTCCTAATCCTTCCTTCCTTCCTTCTGGCGCCTTAGCCCAACGTTGCAGGTGGAATTGAGTAAGGCTGTACTTACAGAAAACAAGAAGTTTTCTGTGAGATCCAGATTCCACTATATTTATAATACTCTCTCTCCCCAAATCGCACAGTTCTCCCTCTCCCGTAGATCTCTCCAGAGCCGAGTATGGATGGTCCCATTCCTTCTTAAAACTGGAGGTCAATCGCGAATCTCTGGGAGCTCATCAGCAGAAAGACTAGAGCTTTTCACGTGCACTGCGCATTTTGTATTAAAACTGAACGGTAAGATGGCATGATGCTGCATTCGTCTACAGAACCCGCGGGTTTGGGAATTCGTAGAGGTGGGCAATGTTGGTGTTGTGAAGGACCCTCAAATAATTCTATAATCCTATGCTTTTCAATCTATTTATAAAGGCTCAGATATCTGGATGTGCAACTATAATCGTGATAAGTGAAGTCTTTGGAGTCATCACACGAGCATTTTCCTTTCATTCTAGTTCTGGAATCAAGAGGACACTGCAAATACGGTGGGTGTTTGTATCCGAAGTCGCTGATCCAGTGGACTTCTTCCCTCTTCATGAAGAGACTGATGAAGATTGATCGTATTGGACCATCTCCATATCTTTCGTAAAAGATCCCACCGCGCTGGTCGATGAAGTGGAAGTATTTGGTGTAGAGATCTGATCTGAAGAAATCTAAATCTCCAATCTCAAAATTGGTCCAGAAATGGCATAAATTGTATTGACCATCTTTATCAATGATAAAGTCATACAAGTTTTCATCTGTACTTAAAGCTGATTCCATTATCAGATCTTTATTTGAAGGGTCTTTGAAGAAATCAACAACATCTTGGAAAAGGTTTGTTATAGTCACTTTATACTCCAAGATGGATATTATAAATGAATACTTCTTCCCGTTCAATCTCATATACTTGAAAATGTCATAATCAATATCACAATAAAACTTCACTTGTGGTTCTACCCTCCAATAATATTTGTAATTCAACAATAATGGATGCCATTGAAAAAAACCTGAATACCATCGACACATATGTCTATAAGATTCTGAGTCTCCATAAACGACTTTATCTTTAAGTTTGTTTAACGCTGATTGGAACTTATCATAATCGATAAATGAAGGCAATGACCAATGTTTCTCATCAATCTGGCCAAATTTGACATCACCGCTAATCATTGGTTTTACTCTCTGTTTGAACTCCTCTGTAAAAGGTTGATCATTTAAAAAAACCCAATCGTATTTGAACTTAGCATTGAATCTATCCTCAACATTCTGTATTGTTTCTAAGATATCGAAAAGATCTTCATTTCGACAGAGTGTCAAAAAAGTGGCATTCTCTCGAGTCGTTGGTTGATCAAAATACTGAGAATCAACAGTTTGTTCATATTCAGGGCCTTTTGAATCGGATGTTGAGATCAACCTCAGTTTACCAATGAAATCTGAGCCAGTGATTATCATTGAGTACAGAAAAATGGGCAGTGCCGCTAGGACGATCACTAGTAGGAGCTCATTATACTGCTTCTTCCTCATGACACCCTCAGCTCAGCTCAGCAAGTGATTACCAAAATCATCATACTTCAACCTGGCATTCCATATGATAATTATAACTGCAAATTTTTTTTTGGCCTCGACGGCTTTGCAGGAGTTTTATCAGGCACAAGCGACTGAAGCGAGTCCCAGTTCAGCTAAGCACTAATTACGCCTGTTTCATATAAATTCAGCTTAGAGAAAAAAAAAAAGCCCAGGCTACGCTGCGCCAATGAATCCGGCCTTATTTAGAGCCTATCAAATTACAAGCGTCATACAATAATATGGATTGTGGATGTCTTCACTATCAACCTGCTCAACGGGGTTTGATCATGGTATCAAATATATTCGGATCCAGATAATGCAGCATTGAGTGAAGCTTGTTATAATAAACTAATTGGATCAAAAGAAAAAGGAATTAATTGAACCTAGATTATGCTTAATTTACTAATTTCTGCAGCAGCTTCTAATTTAACCGCTCAGACGTTGCAACGATAGACGTTATTTTATATAAATTTATACCCCTGGCCATATGCTTAATTAATTAGCCTATATTAACAATTATTGGTAGTAATTCTATTTACATTTGATGCCCGATAACAAATAATCACTTATCATAAGTACCCCTGATCCTCCATTATCTCGTCAAATCGATCACTCGTCACTTTCTCCATACCTTTGAATTCCATGTTGAACGTGGCTCTTCCCTGTGTCAAACTTCTCAGTTTAGGCAAATATCCAATCATCTCTTTCAATGGGACTTGTGCGTTGATGATTTGAGAACCATTGAAACTCTCCCTTTTGGACAATAACTCCAAAGTCTCATCGTTTGCTGGGACGTATTGTTTTTCACTGATATCGTTGAATTCAATCATCTTTGCGTTATTATCCGATGACTCTAATTCATCATCAATTGATGAAATTATTCCTTTTCTTTGTGAGGTTAGATCCTGAATCACATTACCCATATCCTCAGCATTGACATCCACTACAACTTTCATTATCGGTTCCATCAGTTGAAAATTCGATTCTTCCTTCAGTGTTTCCAAGATACTTTGACGAATCAGTTGAATCAACTCCAGAGTATTGTTGTAATCATCGGGGATTTGAATGGAATTGATGGTGATCATTATTGAATTCAATGGGACTTTCAAGATTGGACCCCTTTGAATAGATGAAATTGCACCAGATATCAACGCATTGATTAGGTTTTCATATGGCATCAATTTGTTGATCCAAGTTTTAGGTTCGTAATCATTCACAAAAAAATTATTATCACCTAAATCACTGTATTGTTTACCCTTTGGTAATAATCTTAAATCTGAAGGGTTTGGCTCAACAGTGATTGATAATTTAACTTCTGCATTGTTATCGAGTTGTTTCTCAATGGTTCTTGAAGCAAGAATTGTTTCCTTATATGAAACCATAATCTTACTAACTTCAATTTTGGCCTTCAAGTCGATCAATCTATCTTTAACAATTTCAAGATGCAACTCCCCCATTCCTGACAACAATGTTTGTCCAGTTTCTTCATCAACTGTCAATTTCAAACTTGGATCCTCTCTCAATAAGATTGTTAAAGCATCATCCATACTTCTTTTATCCCCTGAGGTTCTCGGTTCTAAAGATATTGAAAAAACAGGAGGTGGAATAACAATTGGGTTAACAACAACATTTTGTTCTTTTGGTTGAAGTTTCTTTTTCTGTAAATGACTTAAAATTGTATCACCAGTTTTCAACTTATCACTAACAATCACTCCAATATTCCCAGCTTTCAACTCTGAAACTTCTTCAGGGATATTGGCATGCATAATCAATAATTTCCCAATTCTTATCTGTTCACCATTGACAAAAATCGTACTATTGCTTTGTAATTTTCCAGAATAAACTCGAACAAAATTCATGATTCCACGGATTGGATCAGTGACAATCTTGAAGACTATTCCCACCGTTAGATTATTGTTATTGTTGATAACAAATCCATTTGGACTTAGTTTCACAGGACAGTTCACTTCAGGTTCAATTTCCAATGGAGTAGGTAGGTATAAAGTCACTGCGTCCATTAACGGTTGAACACCAATGTTTTTAAAACTTGCACCACAAAGAACAGGAATTGCATAGTTTTGTAAAGTTGATTTCCTCACTGCATTTTTGATGATATTGGTTGGGACTTCCATATAATCTTCAACTTCTAAAAAAGAATCAATAACACTTTCATCAATTTCACCGAGTGTTTCAATCAATGATTCTCTACATCTAGCAACCTCTTTGTAATTCTCACCAGTCAACTCTTGAACAATGATCTGATCACCTTCACCCCATCTTAAAACTTTTTTATCGATAACATCCAACACTCCAACAAATCTCTTCTCCCTATTCGGTAACTCGTCAAACAGTGGAACATTAAGTAACAAGACTCTTGTCCCTAATTTGGCAATGATCTCTTTAACCGTTCTACTAAAACCTGCACCTTCTCTATCCATCTTATTTATGAAGAAAATCTTGGGAATCTTCTTACTCTGTTTCCATACTTTTTCTGTCTGTGCCTCAACACCGGCAACAGCATCCAGTATTGTAACAGCCCCATCAAGGACTTTCAAAGATTTCGTCACTTCGAATCCAAAATCTGCATGACCTGGAGTATCAATAAGATTAATCCTATACCCATTCCAAGGCATCGTTATAGCAGCACTCTGGATCGTTATACCACGCTCTCTCTCTGCCGGTAGGAAATCCGTCACGGTATCACCTTGATCGACGTTCCCTATCCTTGAAGTGATCCCACTGTAGAAAAGCATCCGTTCTGTTGTGGTTGTTTTACCAGCATCGATATGGGCAATGATCCCAATGTTTCTCACTTTGTTCAACGCATCAGAGCCAATTTTTGTGCTGTGATTTCGTACTTTGTGTGGGAACCTTTTCAAGAACCCTTGTGATTGCAACAGTGTTTTTACGAGCATCTTTTCCCAAACACTTCTCTGCAAAAGTCCAATGAATTTGAACAAAAGAGGTTCTTTAACAATGTTTATAAATTTTTATTAGTGATTAGGTAATATAAGAATGAAAAAATTTATACGTCTTTTTGTCTGATTTCTTTCTTTGAAAGTCGTTGAAGAGGCAGTTTAGTTCAGTTTAGTCCATTTCAGTCCATTTCAGTCCACTCACACAGCCATTCTGAGACCATGAGCACGGAGGAATTCGACATCAAAAAGACCTACCTCCAATTTTTGGAGGACGATGCGGAAATGACCATGCCAATCGCTGCCATTGAATCGTTAGTCACATTGCTCAAAGTAAAGCAGCCTTCAACTTCAACGGAATTGATCAAATTGTTACAAGACGCCACTGAGACGTTGAAGAGATCGATCCCTAATGCTATTTCGCTAAGTGCTGGTTGTGATTTATTCATGAGATTCGTCCTAAGGAACACCCATCTATATAGTGATTATGAGAGTTGTAAACGTCATTTGGTTGGGAATGGACAGTTGTTTTTGGAGAGATCTAAAGCTTCAAGAAACAAGATTGCTGAAATCGGTGGCAAGTTCATCACTGACGATAACATAATACTGGTTCATTCCTTCTCAAGAACTGTGTTTGCTCTGCTAAGTCTTGCAATTGCCAAAAAAATCAGATTCAGAGTCATTGTCACTGAGGCTAGACCAACTTTACAAGGTGAACAGATGGCAAAACTATTGAGAGAGAAAGGTGTCCCAGTCTCACTGATTGTTGATTCTGCCGTTGGTTATGTGATACATAAAGTTGATAAAGTTTTAGTAGGTGCTGAAGGTGTTTCTGAAAGTGGTGGAATAATAAATCACGTTGGAACGTATCAAGTTGGAGTTTTAGCAAAAGCTGCAAATGTTCCATTTTATGTCGTTGCTGAAAGTCATAAATTCGTTAGAATGTTCCCATTAGCTCCAGATGATATCCCAACTGAACAGAACCCATGGGTTTTCACAACTGAAGCTAAAGAGATTCAAAATTCTCCAGTTATTGATTTCACTCCTCATGATTTCATCACTGCACTGATTACTGATTTAGGTGTCTTGACACCAAGTGCAGTCTCGGAAGAGTTGATCAAGATGTGGTATGATTGAGTTTTTACTGTTAATACAATATGAGCTTATTCTTCTATATGAAATCTAATCAATTACTCAGTTATTTCGTAAATATCTTGTCCTAAACTAAGACTCTCACTTCATCATTTGTTGTTCTCATTCAATTCATCAATGGTTTTTTCACCTTTCAACACACTTTGAATGTTTGATAAGATATCTTTAAAAGAATCAAATTGAATAAATGGAACATTTTCCCTTTTACAATATGTAACCAAATCTTTCCCTCTTTTAGCAAACAACAAATCAGTTTCTTTAGCAGCTGATAAATCTGAAACACCATCCCCACAATAGAATAATCTTTGTTTATTTGGATCTGATCTTGCTTCCCTATATGGTCTAATTGCTCTTGACTTGTCATGACCAAAATCTGAATCATCTATGTAAACAATCTCCCAACTTCCATCTTCATTGATCTTGACATCATTTGACACAATTTCAATCTTATCAATTGAATCTTCACCAACTAATTTCTGTAATAAAGCTTTAATGATCGGTTTCATCCCACTTGAAACAACAATAATTGGAACATCATTCTCTTGAGCCCAATGGAAAGTCTCTTTAAAACCTGGATCAAGTTGTATATTTTCCAACAAAATCTCAATACATTCATTGAAAGGAGTATCAATAGATTGCAACATCTCTCTGAATCCATCCCTGAAGAAAAGTCCATCGTTCAACATGGCATCATTCAGCACTTTCCGTCTATCATAACCAAACCCATAATTATCCGTCAAATAGTCATTACTATCTTGTAAAGTAACGGTCCCGTCAAAATCGGTAAAGATGATGGCTTTCTTATCGGCGTATTCCTTGACGAATGACATCTTCCACTGTACCTTTTTGATGAGATTCAAAACAATCAATACAAAACAAAAAGACATTGAAGAATTCGTTGAACGTTGTAAATTTACGTCATCACACGAGGCTGCTGCTCCTAGTTGTGGTGTTCGGATGTTTGCAGAGGGCGAAACACCCTCGGGATATGGAGAAACCATTGAATGGATTAGCTCAGTTCAATACATGGATGACTTTTCAGATTGATCTTAGACTCAGATGGATGGAGAGCAAAAAAAAAAGTTTCCAACTCAAGCAAGATTTCTTCCATTACTTTTGAGATTGTGGTATCCTCAATGGTTTGTAGCCCTGGCGTGTTTTGTTTTTTTCATGCTGACTAAACTGACAATTTTTATATACAATGTGGTATTCTGATGGATTCCCGGAAACTGTACTGTCAGAGAATTTCATATAGAAGTGATTATGTAATGGTGTAGTGCTTATGTAATGTAGTTCTGCTTATGTCAGCGATAATCGCTCGAGCTTAAAATCCCTGGATGGAATCTAAAATGGTAAAATAGGTTCGAAATTGTCCCAGTTTGCATTGATTTGAGGGCTCAAATGGTTGATATAGAGGATGTTTTATGCTTTATCAAAGATAATGAAGCAGAATTCTTCTCAAATGAGGGATTTC
>PPMU03000063.1:0-15068 GCA_003707015.3 Wickerhamomyces canadensis
AATATGGAGCCCATCTGTGTCCAATTTTTGCAGATTTCCTGGGTTTAAGTTCGTATCTAGCTTCTCAAACCATCCTCACAATGTGATACTGCTCATATCTGTAGGTGTATAGTTTTTGAGAGGCAATTCGTAGCCGCTCAGTATCGATATTGGAGTTATTCCTACCAATTAGTGGATTTGCCATTAGGAGAAATGTGTCGCTTAGCAGAATCTTAATCACGTGCTTTATGTCATGTGATCTGTGTTCCTTAAGGGCGAAAAAGTTCTGTAACGGAGATTTGACCTTCAAGAATTAATCTACCTCGATTTTGCGTTAGCAAAATCCCGCTCTGGAGGGCGGGCGAGGCAAAGGCCTCTGAGCGTTAAGCGGAGCCGCGTAGCGTGCGACGTAGCGATAGAGGCCACGGGGCCGAGCGCCCTCCCAAGGAGCAGAGCGGAATGGGGACGGGGGTGGGGTCCACCTGACCTTGGTTCAGGAAATTTTTTTCAGTAAAGGTGCTAGAATGAAATTTTTACTACTAAACAGGCTCTATTTGAGGCCAGAATAGAATGAGGAAAAGCTTCATAGTTCTAGTAATTTGGGGTATCATTGTTGATAATGTTGTTCTGATTTGGTAATTTTTGAGAGAGTTCTAGTGTATATGCTTGCATCCTGATCCAGTTGTAAGTGCAGAGAATACACATATTGATATCTGTCTTTGAAGAAGTTTATGTGACTTATGCTGCCTCTAATTTCCAAGCAAGAGTAAAACCAATTAATTTAGTATCTGATATATTGTAATTCATTCACAGAGGCAATGCTGTATATGGCAAGGATACGTATTCCAAGATTGTACGAAACGTGTCCAAGGACAATCAACACATTGAAAATTTGGCATCACCACTAACAGTTTGGTGGAGCGACCATTGGGTGTGACTCTTTCAGTGGACGTTAAGCCAACCAACTTAAACAGATTCGTGATTTTCAAGTTGAAGCTTTGAGGGTATGGATGTGTCCATAGTAATATGGAAATCAGCTTTGGTGATAGTGTTCCATTACTGGTTTATTAACAGTATTTTCTGATGATATAGCCACTTTTGAATAATTCCCAATATTTAAAGAAATCCCATTTAAAGTAAATTAATTGCATTTCAATGTTTACCCGGCCTTTAAAAATACCTTGAAAGCTATCCTACCTACCTCTTCATTCTCAACAGTGGGAATAGACGATGCCGATATAGAATCAGATGAAGATAAACCAAGAGACCAGCAGGCTCGTTTCGTCTCAAATTGTGAGAGAGGAGTTGCTCAGGCAAGAAAAAAGCTCCAAAAGCTCGACTGCGCTTTTAGTTTCGCCCAATGTTTGTGGTGCTTCAGTGATTTTGCTATATGGAAAAAATAAATTCCAACTAATTGACTCTTTAAATTTGTGAAATCTTTTTTTCTCCACAAAAACTGCAGTTTATTATAAAAGCTGCAGAAATCTTTAGACTCTGCGACTTCACCGAGATGCATGATGCGGCTCGGAGCTTAAGTTCTATTGCCTTATTCGGAAGCTTTTGAATACTCAATTTCTCTGTAGTAATTTGGTAGATCACTGTCTTTTATTACATGATTTTGATCACTGAGACTCTCAGATTATATTTACCTTCTGAAATACGTTGTGTCGAAGGAAAAAAAATTAAAATCATAATTCCAATAAAAATTAAAGATATCCATTTGGAAATTCAGTAAGATCAAGTCATGGTATATAATTAATTAATAATAAATTAATATTTGAATATATTCAACAATCAACATAAAAAGATCAATCAGCAACTATATAGATAATTTCAGACGCAATCGATAACTCTATGTATTCTCAGAAAGACTCTTTCTTTATTTAAGCAATTGCAATCAAAGTTATATCATTGCGTAGAATATCGATTACCCTGATGTTAAGATTTGAAAGCACCATCAGAACACCATCAGAGTTGTGTCACAATTTCAAAACTATTAACGAGTCAAACACACGCCTGTCTCAGCAGGCACTGCTCAACGATCACATATGAAAGGAACTTCAATGAATGATAGATGGAAAAAGCTAGATATTTGATGATGTTCTGGGTCAACGGTACCTCCAGACTTGAATCTGTACAACGGCAGAAGCAGCCATGTATTATTCAAATATCCTGGAATGCAACTATACTCTGCAGAAGCCTTCTGAAACTGCAGTTTTGAACTGAAGACTGAATTTTATCCAGTGAAGATAGAAAAAAATGAAAGAAATGAAACATGAAAAATCGAGAAAACACAACATAAACTATAAGTAGAAGGTTTGAACAAAGAGGGAAGACGTAAATATTATGACGGATGCCGATGAAGGAAGAAGAAGAAGAAGAGAAAAGCGTCACTTGATACAGCAACAAACAGCAGCCAAGTTGGCAAAAAAACCAAAAACGAACAGTTTAAATCCCAATCCTCCTTCCTCTCTTGAACCACAAGACGAAGCCCAAGACGCCGAGTTTCACAGTGCTGATGAGCAACAACAAGGTACTGTACAGACCGAGGATTATGGGGAGTCTGAGCTGATTGAAACAGAACAACGACCTATCGCAATTTCACCTGAATTATCGAGCCACTTCTCCGCAACTCACTCAAAAGACGCGACACATAAAGCCTATCAGTGTCATCATTGCCAAAAGGTAATAACACTCAAGAATAAGACCAACAACCGTCAGTTAAACTTCACTCAGTTGAAGTCTCATATAACGAATAAACATGGTTACAGCATCTACGCTGGATGCTATATCAAGATTGAGCCATTCATTAAGAATTTAAACAAAATACGTTCGTTATTACTAAAAAGAAAGATACTGTCAGAGGAAACACTGAAGAAGCTCACATACACGATATCCCAATATGAGTCCAACTTTGGCAGTCCTCTAGAGGTAGAGAACTTGGTCGTTTTAGAGGTTATACAACTTTTTCTGATGGGTACGGACGTCAAAATCTCTGATAACGATGAATTATTGCATAACATCATCATAGCTAACATAACCTCCTCTTAAAATGTATCAACGACTAACCACAATAATGATATATATATCTCATAATCGTAAACATGCTTTGAGAACAAATTATCTACTCAGATATTAGAAACTGTAGACATTTCAAGGATGTGCAAAAGAAACCCTGACATCAGTGAACTGTAATCATGCGTTAAAACAAGCACAACACCAGTGAGGTGTTCTTATAGGTTAATCGATCAGGAAAAGCTGGAATTGGGTATTGTATAATCTATCAATCGATCTCTGGATTCCTTCTCAACTTTCAGACGCCAACCATGCTCGACAGCCAACAGCGTATCACTTTCACAGCAACCACACTTTCTCCAAACACAAGCGAGGACTCTCTGGAAAATTGGACAAGGTGAAGTGTCAGAAGTAGTGGTATCTGATGAGGAATCATCTGATATTACTGGATCAGGATCACTGGGTGGAACTGTATTGACTGTAGCAAAATTAGGACTTGGTATCTGACGAAGTATTGTCTGGTATCGTAGGTGTCAGAGGATCTGGACCCTCATACAACTGCCGTGAGGGCTCTTCCTCTAACGGTGGTGGATCTCAGTCAACACCGTAATCATCCCAGCCACCACCATGATCATCAACAAGCCCAGCATCAGGATCACCCTGCCTTATAGAGGCGAGAAGGTTGTCCACACCAACGTGGCCAAGTATCCGTGGCGCCTCCTGAAACAAGGGCCTATATCTGGAGTGTGCTTCACTTTATTCCATCTCTTCTTCTTCCATAATTTGTATGAGCTGCTCTTCTTGTTAGCCCATTGGTCAATATTTCGATTATTCCTATCAATTTTGTAATTTTTCAAATTTAGAATTTTTCAATCCCAAATCCGATTCCAATCCAAAAACAAGGAAATTTAGGCCATTTTGAAATTGCTCAGAACAGCCTAAAAACCACCCAAACTGGAGTTGAACCAGGTAACTCACAGCAGGATATCATCTATTAAGATGTCAGCGGTGAAAGAAGCAGGATAAACACCCTACTGACCGTTTTGAGGAGCACGAAGAGGGACCATTTGATTATGATGCGGAAACTAATCTGATGATTTCTGTCATTAGTTCCCATAGCACAGTGCTCTTTTCGACGCCAATGTATATTGACATGCTTATGTACCAATGGATATCAAGACTTCCACTATTAGTGCACCAGGAGCCCTAAAATAGCGCTCCAAATTGTACCCTATTAATGCCCCAGAACACTATCATTATTCAGAATATAGAACGAGTTCGCGACTACTACTAAGCGATTTTCTGAATTTCTGGCCAAAAACTTCCGTTACAGAACTTTCGCATCCGTTCCTTAACAGTAAATTAACCATAACCAAAAATGATGACATCCGAGGGGTGAACCGGATCTGAGAACAACGTATTCCTTTCACAGTCACCTAATGAACTGTTACTGGAACATACTCAATGATGTTATGAATGAATTCTGACAACAAGCGCAGCGTAGTGCGTACACAGTTGATAAACGCCAAATGGCGAGCCACGAAACGCGAGTGAGAAGTCAGCTGAAAGTCCGCTGCAGGTCCGCCACGATAAGAAGATCCATAGATGAAGCAGCAAGGCCACATTGGCAATTCGCTATCCACAAAGAGTAAATTCAGTCGCTCTCATGAACAAGCTGGCACACTACGGGAGACACATCAAAACAAACTGAGGATTATTCATTATGCCTATCATTGATACCAGATTTTACTGGTTTCCAGTGACACCTCGCCAGACTTTCAACAGTGTCCTTCTTCCATCGTACAATGGATATAAAGACACAGCAAAGAAGGCAAACAGCAACCAGATGATGGAAACAACAGCCCAACCTGTATAAAAGGCTTTGCTGAAGATATAGTTCCTATATAATGGCATTGGGAACAATACCCATAAAACCAAGCATGAGACAATAAAATATATCCATGATACCTTGGTGATTTTTTTCAAGTAGACGGAGTTCTCATCTGCAAGTTGTACCTGATCCACCACTTCACCTTCATACTCCGCGATATCTCCACTCGTGTGCTGACTCAATTCCCTCTCATCTGTTGTTATAACTATCTCTTCCTTACCGGATCCTCCTGATTTTGTAAGTTCTATGGAATCTGAAGAAGTTGTGACATCTTCATCCTTCACTAGTTCAACTTTTCTCAGAACATCCCAGTCAAAAACCTCACTAGGTACCAAATAACTCAATATAATAGCAACAACACCTGGAAGGAATGTAGAGGCAACACTCCCATATAGATTAGGAACCTGATATCCCAATGTTGTAATAGTAGCTTCGCCGTAGATAGTCTTTGCAGTAACGACCCAGATTACCAACCCACATACCATCCCACTGATAGGACCAACTATAGCTGCTGCTTTACTATGCTTACTCCACAATATAGAAAGAGCAAGCCCAAACATCCCCGGAGTGATTAAGATTGTTGAAAAGTAACCAAACCACGTCATATCAACACCAACGTAGTATAACATCACTGTAAAGCCTGAGGCAAAAAAGGAAAACAACACCACCGATATATGAGAAACTAAAATAAGTTTACTGTTCTTAGCTTCTGGATTGATATATCTCTTGTAAACATCAAAGGACAATAATGAGGACACAGCAATCAACTCACTACTGATGGTCGAAGTTGTGGCAAGAAAGTAAGCAAGAGTTAATGCAGCTTGGGAGTTTTTACCCAGTGTAGCGTACAATGTATAACCTAATCCATAACCTGAATTAGCTTCATACGTAGTCATGGTTCTTGGATAAGTTGGAAATTCTTTGGAGCTTTCTAAGACAATGTTTGCCATACCCAAAATGGAACCAATAGAGAATGGGATTGCAAAAATAGCTAAAGAGCCAAGAATGTATCCAGGAACTGTACTTTTGAAACCTGAAGAGAAGGCTTTTTGCCAATATGATGAATCCATAATTGTTAGACCAAAATTACCCAAGGAGTTCAACCAGGCAAAGAAGACCCCATTTTTGGATCTGAATGTCAAATAGGAACCTTGATAGTTACCTTCAACAGGTCTGATTCCGGATGCATCATAAGCACGGACCTTGTCATATAAATTACCCAGACTACCAATTTGTTCCGATCTAAGGGTTCCAAATATGAAGTACATCACCAAGATCAAAGCAACAAATGTATGGACATAATCAGTGTAGAAAGTTCCTCTCAGGCCACCAACAAAAGTGTAAAGTAACACACCAAAAGGTAATAGAAAACAACACGCAACCATATGAACACCAGTCATTGAACTTATAGCAGACCCAGATCCTAGAATGATCATAGCAGCTGCACATATATTATTGGTGAGACAAAGGAACAAGTATAACAGATGTGTAACTGCACCATATCTAATATAGATGATCTCCAATGATGTATGACCATTAGGTATTTTTTTCTTAGCTTCTATTCCTAGAACACTCATCACAGCAATTTGGACAACCAACCCAGCAGAGTACCAAAACGAGACAGATATACCGTAGAAGTAAACCATTCCAGCAGCCCAGAGATACTCTGTAGCCCACATCCAAGAACTGAACACAGATGAAGCCATCAGCCCCACACCAACGGTTCTATTGGCAACCATGAAGTTCTCTGTTGAATTTGCATCTTCGTGAAGATACTTGGACGATACTTTAGTTGCAACAATAATACCAATGGCGAAAAGAGCGCCTATCCCCACGATTATACCGTAACCAACAGCCTGAGTTGATAGAGGAGGTAAAACTTCGTTGTTACTCATCTGGATTGTAGGTTCATGGTCCCTTCAATGTGCATAATTGGCAACAGACAACCAGCAAAAGGCCTTATATATCAGTGGACAGTTCGGTAGACATAACCATCGGATCGGTCCACTTCTTCTCTTCTCATTGTTACACAATTGATGGTTGATAACTGTAAGAGTTTGGTGGCGGCGCTACTTAAACTGAATATTGTTGTTGTTCTATCACCGGGTAACTAGAGAAGTGAATTTACCCGGGTGCAGGTCATTCAACCGGGAGTAAAGAAGCTGCAAAACAACACGAAGCGTTTCTCAACGCCTTCAACAAGCTTCACTCTCAGCTCTTGGATTACTGGCTGTTGACTGTTGAGGCTCCATGCTACATAGAACTGTGTCATCTCCACAGTTGCAAATGCACATCTTCAACGGGCTGCAGAAATTGACGAATCTAAACAATAGCCACACATTTGGTAGGAAGATGATAAAAGACGCACAAAATCCTTGAGAGCTTGCTGATGAGTTCACCACTCGTGAGTCGTGACCTTCTGATCCGTATAATGACTGGCGCTAACCACGGGTCGGTTCACATTGATGTATCAAAAGGGGAAATTACAGTTGATTCTGTGTTCAAAGAGCAAATCAATGCGAAGTATGGTGTCTTCAACAGCCAGAGAGATGATGAGATTCCATTGGTAGCGGAGCCATTGGAGTACATTGATATTACGAGTATTGATTTCGGTGATTTTGAGAGGAACAAGAATGAGATTGCTGCTCAATTGGAGAAGGATATTACCAGTTATGGGTTTTTCAGTATATCAAATTCTGGGATTGATTCAGATTTGACATCTAAAGTTGGTGCTATTTCGAGAGCTCTCAATCTGATAGATGAAAATTTCAAAACAGAATACTTTGCTTCTTCTGGCAGAGCTGATGATGAGCTATTGAATGAAGAGACCTTTGGTGCTGAACAGGCTAATGGGTTCAAGCCAAGAGGGTATTGGAACCTGAAGAACAACGTCAAAGATGACATCTCTTTCTATAACATACGATTTCTAACAAATCTTGGAATGTTGAAGACAACAAAGAATCATGAAATCATACTGGCAAACCTAGATACTCTTTATGAGTATTTCATCAAGAACCTGCACAATGGACTACTAAGAAAACTATTGACTCTATGTGATATCATCTTGGAATTGCCCGAAGGATTTCTTTGGAACTCGTTCTTCAAGATTGACAGTCTACATCCGGAGAATGGTGGAACAGGACTTTCAAGATTGATGCTATATCACCCATTGAGTGCTAAAGATGCTGAACTGACAGGTAATGAATGGCTCACTGGACATTCTGACTCAACTGCTTTCACTTTCATACCCTCAACGCCCATCGTCTCACTACAAGTGAGAGACTACAGCACTGGCCATTGGAAGTATGTTCCATATATACCCAACTCATTCATTGTCAATGTTGGTGACGCGATGGAGTTTTTGACTGGTGCTTATTTCAAATCTGCAATTCACAGGGTTGTTCAGCCTAGGCTGAGTCAACAGAAGTTTCTTCGTCAGAGTGATATCTACTTCTCATATCCTTCAACCAAAACACCAATGGATCCGGACGAGTTGAATAGTGGGAAATTGAAGAGACTGGGATACAATAAGCCTGAAAGTTGGGAAAAAATCACCTTTGGAGATTGGGAGTTGAAGAAAGACGCATATTTTGGGGTAGAGAAGGAACTCATTGAAGGTGAACCCAAGCCAGTCTTGATCTACGGTAGATTCAATGAGCGTTGGCACCACACTAAGGAGTTTTCTTTTTGAAATCTTAACGTTTATTTTGTTTTATGATGCTCGTAGTCCAGATTCAAAGCAATCTCAGGACCAAAAAACTCATAAATAGCTTTTTCAACTTCAGCATGAGGGTCGTGGCCATAGATCCAGTGAAAATTGTTCTTGATCAAATTCACAGCCTTCTCACTATCCTCAAGATTGTTAAAGATGAATCCCATTCTTCTTGAAGTCAACACTATATCTTCTGCTCTTTGTTTTCTGGCTTTTTCAAACGTTTTCAACCATCTATTGATGTTTTGTTTTTGATTTGGATCTTCTCTTGAATACTTCAAAATGGTGGCTAATACTAGGGCATCTTCAATCGCTTGACCTGCGTTTGCACCTTGATGTGGTTGGCCTGGATGTGCAGCATCACCCAATAGAACAACATTGCCATTTACCCAGGTTTTCAAGTTTTCTCTATCATACAAACCATACACCTTGATCGTCTTGAAACTCTTGAATATGTTCTTCACATCATCATCAAAATCATCCAGCTTGTCCAATAATTCCTCTATATTGGCGTCAACTTTCCAACTCTCTTTAGCATCAGCATCTTCACTGACTGGAACAACTGCAGCTGCAGCGAATCTTCGCCCACCTTCATCAATAGGGAATGTCACAATATGTCTTTTCCCAGGGGCAATCCAAATTGTAGGTTTAGTCAAGTCTGATTTGAAAGGACCTTTAAGATCTTTGAAATCAATGACATCCCTGTACATTACCTGATATGAATTGATTGGTTTATCCTTGCTGAATAGTAATGATCTGACGTTGGAATGTATGCCGTCTGCACCAACCAAGATATCATAGGTGACTTTCTCTTGGACATCACCTTCTCTATTGGAAAACACAGCAATCTGACCTTCATCATCCAATTCCACAAGCTTTCTATCCAAGTGGATGTTCGCTGATGGAACATAACTTGCTAGTAATTTTACAAAATCAGCTCGATGATTATAAGCAGCGAATTGATCCTCTGGTGATGTTAAAGTCAAATACAGCTCACTGGTGTTATACCTTCTGTAATGCTTCTCATGGTTCCCAGTAGTAATTGTACTGATTTTGAAAAAGTCGTCCTTCAACCCCAAATCATGAGCTATGATTCGTGCGCTGTTTGGCCCCAACGCAAGACCAGCACCAACCTCTGTGATGACGTTGTTTCTCTCATAGACCTCAACATCAATACCACGCTGAATCGCTGCTAACGCGAAAGTGAGACCACCAATACCGGCACCAACCACGATAATCTTTAGCTTGTTGTCACGTGTCATTCCTCTGACTTCCTTCTTATCAGCTCAGGCTGGCTCATCATGGCTGTTAGTGACTGGCGAGAGGAGGCCCTTTGGGGGTTTTATACAGGGTTCTGCTGAGAGGCCACAATTTCTAATGACGATTCATCGGAATGAAAAAAAATACATCGGAAAGTTTTGTCTGATCCCGCAACGAGTCACAAAACCACCCGTCGAAACAGGCTGAATCACTACGAGATGGCCAATAATGACTCATTGACTTTACTTTATAAGCCTAGAAGGGTATATTTTCTGAATTAGCAGCTAAATTCCCACAAATCACGATGAAGGCTTGTCTTTTCGTCAATCTGCGGAAAGTCTGCCGATTCCCCTTGAGCCACAGCATAAAATAAATATCACTATTAAAAGCTCAATGACACTACAAAAGATGTATAAATACAATCCAAATAGCACAATGAGACCCATTAAACTCCTCTTGTCACGAACCATCAACATCAATCATCATGACCAAAAGGGACTTTGAAAACATCTTCGAAATCAAAGCCCTCCCAAGGTTTTTAAGATCGCCACAAGCTGCTGCTGTGTTAGTTGGCTTCACAGGTCTCTTCAACCCTGGTCTTTGGGGGTCAATCAACAGTATAGGTGCTGGTGGTATCACCGATGCTACAGTCTCAAACACAGCTAATGCTATCCTATTTGGAACGCTGGCAGTTGCAGGATTCATCACTCCTAGTATCACCAATAGACTTGGTGTCAAACAGGCTTTGATTATTGGGGCTTCTTTCTATTCACCTTATGCTGGTGCGTTGTACTATACTTCTAGACATCCTTCTAATAAGTGGTTTTTACCATTCAGTGCTTTCCTATTGGGTATCAGTGCTGCTCATTTGTGGGTTGCTTCAGGGTCGATCTTGTTGGGTTATCCATTACCACACCAAAAGGGTAAGAATATGTCAATTAAGTTCTCATTACAGAATTGTGGTGGGCTTATTGGTGGTATAGTGTTACTTGCTATGAACCATGATAATGGTAGTCAGAAGAGCAGAGTTGTTTCAAGTGCTACATTTTTGGTTCTAACTTTCTTAATCCTGTGTGGGTTCCCGATGGCTTTGTTGTTACCTACTCCACGTCAAGTTATCAGAACAGATGGATCCCCAGTAATTTTGAGAAAACAACCAAGTTTCTTGAAAGAGTTTGATGTACTAGGCAGAACTTTACGTAATTGGAGAGTTTTAGTGTTATTGCCTGTCTTTGTGTATAACCAATGGTTTTTATCATATCAGTCTTCATTCAATGCTCATCACTTCACAGTCAGGGCCAGAGCTCTCAATTCCTTTTTGTCACATCTATTGGCTGCTATAGGTGCATGGATTGCAGGGTTTGTGCTGGATAATAACAAAGTTAGTAGACCAGCTAGAGCAAAGATTGGATATGTGCTATTTGCCACAATTGCTTTCATTTTTTGGGTCATGCAAACCGTTGTTCAGGCTAAATGGCAACACAATACCAGATTATATGACTGGGGTGGATTTGGTGCGTTTATCTTCAGTTTCTGGGGTTTTGTTGATGGGTCTATTAACACCTTGTTATACTGGACTGTTGGTACATTGACTGATAATGTAAATGAGTTGTCTATGTTGTCTGGTGTGATCAATGGTATCGGATCTGTTGGGAGTGCTATGGCGTTTGTGTTGGCTGCAAAGAAGGTTGATATCGTGATCCAGGAAGGTGTCAATGCTGGTCTTTACTTTTTTTGTGTTCCATTCTTTGCTGTTGTTGCTTGGAGTGTTAAAGAAACACCAGTGTTTGAGCTAACTGAGGATAGTGATGCTGAGAAGAGCTTCGGTAGGTTCTCCAATGAAGATACGTCAGAAGTATTAGAGAAAGACCTCAAAGAAACTTCTGAAGTTAGAGTCGCTAAGATTGATTGAGTTTCTTACTTTCATATTTTGTATTTATTATGAGTTTAATATCAATTTATGAACTTGTAGGTACCTCTCATGAAACAATTTAGAGTGTAAAGTATATGGATGGAGGAATATCATTGCCTTTCCCATACTTTGATAGTCATCAGATGTCAGTCCAAGGGGTATATGTTGAAACTTGTTGTTATTTTCAACCATTGATTTGATGATCTCTAATAGATCAAAAGCTAGGAATATCGATAGGTCGATAAAGTTGAAAGAGGATATAGACTTCATGATCTTTCTAATGGTCTTCAAGAGTGACACTGAGATAAGTCTGATTTCTGCTTCCATATCAGCTGGTATATATATTGCATTGTTTGCCCTCTTGAGAAGTTCTAGATCAACAGCTAAGAAAATTCTGTAGAAATTCACCTTTATCAATAAGACTGTTTTTTCAATAGAGTTCTCAAAATTCAACTTTTGAGGAAGTTGATTCATCCACGTTATCAGATCATCTTTCAATTTTGTAGCCATGGTCAAGAATTCCTGAATAGGCGCCGATTCATACTTCTTGAACAACTCTCTTCTCTTTTCATCAAGATTCACAAGTAAAAGGTTTGACATGAAGCAAAACAGGTAATAATTCCGTTCATCAACAAAAGAAGGGTACATCCCATCATCATGTGGGATAGGAAGACATGAAGCAGGCAAACCAATGACATCTTGAAACTTTGAAAGATTGGAAGAGTAGTGATTATCCAATCCTGTGACTTCAATTACATATCTCTCAATGTGAAGATTTATCCAGAACAATCTCTTGCAAACGTCAACAAACCCATCAGGTAAACCCTGAAAGTTCTTTGGCACCTCTTTGATCAATACAGAGTGTAATATCCCACTAGACTTTTGGATCTCATCCCAGAATGACGTTAGGTTCCCAGTCTTGAGGTAATAAATCGATGATAATAATGAGATCAATGAACCATGGAAGTCCGTCCTATGAAATGATTCAAGCTTGGATTTCATCTCTATAGCAGTGACAAAATATTCAAATCCAAGCGGTAAGTCCTCCGGTGTTATTCGATGCTTTTGGTATGATTCTGTTTTCCAGTAACTGGAATCAGATGAAGAACACAAAGAACCTAGTGAATAGACTAGAAGAAGTATGCAGTTCTCAAAACTTGTCACGAGTCCTTTGGATTTATAA
This sequence comes from Wickerhamomyces canadensis, assembly GCA_003707015.3. Taxonomy (NCBI): domain Eukaryota; kingdom Fungi; phylum Ascomycota; class Saccharomycetes; order Phaffomycetales; family Wickerhamomycetaceae; genus Wickerhamomyces; species Wickerhamomyces canadensis. The sequence continues at coordinate 12,953 of PPMU03000063.1, forward strand.
TAGTCTTCACATGCTTTGATCTTGTCATAACATACAATGGGAAACTCATCATAGATATGGTCAAGATATGATAGCTTAAGTTTCTGCAGAGTAGCTGGAGCAAAGTTTGATGAAGATTCCAACAACTTTGGATCAGCATTCAAGTTCGTTCGTAAAGAGTATTCTTCCTCTGAATCCAAATCAAGTGCATGATTCACCTTTGAATCGTCGTAGTTCCATGACCTGATGTCCTTGTCCAGTTCGTGTATCAAGAATGGGTCAGTAGATCCTGTGTTGAGCTGGGTCAAAATATCCTCAAAGCCTAGAAACGATGGAGTCATACCTTCTGATGTGTTACTACTCAGTAAAGTGCTTGAAAGATCTGTCACGGAGCCACCACTGCTATTCACAGCACCACCTGTCATGAGAAGCTCCAGCTTCTCCTCTACCCCAGATATCCTTGAAAGGATTCCAGACAGGGTGCTTTCCAGCCTGGTGGGTTTCACTGCGCCATATGTGCAAGTGATGCCCTTTTTAGCACAGTTGGAGCAGCTTGGCTTGAGCTCGTCACACTTGCTCTTCCTGGTTCGGCACAGCTCGCAGGCGTTGGAGGCTCTGCTCTTTACCTTGCTCATTCTTTGTGAGGTTGTTATTAGACGTTGGTAACTATGGCTCAGCTATTAAAAGAGTCCTTCTCAAGGCTGAAGAGCATCCGTTTAACAGAGATTGGCAAAATAGACCGAGATCAGGTTGATTTCAAGTGGAAGGGAAAAGCTACAGATCAACAGATGAGAAAATGAATAAGAGACTTTGATGACTGTTTTTCCTTTGGATTCGCCATGTTGAATAGGTGTGGCTGGACTGATCTGATTCTAGGCGGAGCGCTGGGGTGGATTTCCCTGCCTGGGATCCCGCCCGTTCTAGGTGGAGGCACGGAATTTGTAGTGAATAATTAGCTGAGACTACGTGGAATATAAACTGTTTTGGAAAGAGTGATCAGTTGTATGATTGTTTATACCGCTAGGCGTCTAACAGATTAACAATAATTGGAAGCGCCGCAAGAGTATAAATCAAATATAAGCATATAATGATCAGTCATTGTGCCTTAAAATATTGACTGGCTTATAACAGCTCTGTCAAATATTTGTCGACTTTACCAATATGGGGATTTTATCTGATGGGGTATTCCAAAATAGAAATCGTCAACATAAAAGAAGACCTGCTGAACATATTCATAGAGACATATAGATAGTAAAGCTGGCGCTAACTCAAAGGGGATGCTAAATACTTTTTTAAAGAGTTTTTTGTGCAAGTTGGCCAGAAGATCTGATCAGCTTTATATATTAATTTATAGTAGTCTCTCATTTAGCCGCCAATATCATGAAATATTTACTAAATTGACACTGACACAAAAGCAAATTAATTGAATGATGTCATCGACGTATAGATAATTAAAAACACTTTGATTCGTAGCATCAGCGGCATGTCGATATTGTCCACAAGTACTTGATTCGTCAGTTAATACCATGTGAACATCTACTGATCGCACTTTAGTATGATTATTCAGCTGTTGCTCTCTGCTTAGACAGGTATGAAGGAACAATGTGTCGTAGATGAAGGAGTCATCTCGAGATCCTTCCTGACCTACTTTTATATCAGAGTTCAAAGCATGAAGAGAGAGGAGGTCGGTGCTACGCTCTCTCATGAGCTTCTGGTGATTAACTACAATGGCTCAGCTCAAAAAAGAAAAAACTGTATAGAATAGATCACTTGATGAATGAGCAACTCTAGTAAACATATATCAAATCAGCAATCATCGCACCTCAAAAGTAAGCATAATCCGTAACACCATCTAGAGTCACCTTAATTATCCCAATCACCCCAACAAAGGAAGGGAAAGGTGCATCTGTGTCTCAGTAACACAGACAAGTTTTAAAAGTAAAATTCACAAAACCAGGGTTGACACAAAACCACACATCAACCAAACTCTAAACTTCTCCGCTCTTGTACCAAATAAGACCAGCCAGAACAATCCCAACTGGCAAATAAGGTTCAACTCTCAAAACCCAGTGACACAAACGCACAAAATCTGAATCCTACTGTGGTTACCACAAACCCATAAAACGCATATATAACA
>PPMU03000064.1:0-2500 GCA_003707015.3 Wickerhamomyces canadensis
TATTAAAATTTAAAATCAAAAAATGATGATTTATAGGTGTATATAGAATCAGAATTGGCTAATTTGATGATCTAAACCTTAAGATTTGGGGGTCAACATACAAAAAAAATTTTTTATGAGGCTCTGAAAATTGCAAAATTTAGTATGTAAAAACCACTAAAAATGGAATATCACAGCGACTAATAAAGCGGTAAGAATAAAACAAAGTGCAATGGATAGAGCAAAGTCAGAACCATATATATCAACTTCAAACCCTCCAAGGGTAATGCAGAATAAAAAGTTTTAGTGTATAAAAGTGTTTTGCTGACAAATCACTTACAAATCATTACATAATCAGATTATCTTTTTCAAGTGACACAAAAGCCAGATAAGAAATTTTACGGGGTTTTCAATACCTGTCAAGATAAATGAGGTGCAGGAACAATAAAACGGAAAACTCGTAAAAATTCAAATGACGGAATGACACAAAACTGACACATCGGGACACAAAAACACGTGTATTTGGGGTAATTTTGACATGAAAAAAATAAAACAAAGTGCAAAATGATCAGCGCGTCTGGTTTAGTCTAGTGGATTGTGGGAGGTTTTTGGTGGGAAAAAATTTTTGGTGATTTTGGGTAGAAATGTGTGAAAAATGGTGTAATTTTGGCGAGATCATGATATTACAGCAGAACTACTGAAATATAAATAACGCTAATCGATTGTATGGGTTCAGTTTACATATATTAGACCTTAACTTCGAGTGCCAGAGTTACATAATCATTAATTTGGTGGGAAAAACTGTTTTTCACTAAAATCGGTATATGTTGCGTGCCCATAACAAAACTGTTTACAAAAAGGTCGAGGAGTGAAATATTAAAGAGTAGAGATTTTCGAAATCTGTAAAGTGCCATGGAATCAGAGTGGCTGGTATAGTCTATAGTAGTGTCGTTTGTGAGTACTGGGTTGGTGGAACATATTTTTGTTGAAAATGTGTGGGAAAATGGACCCAAGACCTGGTCGTAACAGATAAAAATAATTGTCTGGTGGAACCAAGACTTTGGCTATATGAAAAACGGCGCTGAATTTTACCATAGAGACCTTAAATCTTCAGGAGTATGAAAAATTACAAAAATATTACCAAAAAGGGTAAAAATGGGGCACCCATACAAAAACATGTCGAAAACCTAAATTTCACCAAATCTGTTAACTTTGACATTGGATCATAGAGAACAAAAGAAGGGCTTTCCAACGCACTATCAAGTGTTTTAACAGCGTTACTGGAACCATGTTAAATTGGTGTCTGGGTGTCGCCGTTTGACGATGGATGCCGCACTGAAAAAATCCTGCACAACTTTTTGTCAAACTGTTTACGGACAACGCAAAGACAAAGATATAAGGCACTACTCAATGCCGTGAGCGTTCTATCCTTGAATTCTACGATTCGTGCCATGTTTTGCAGAGATAACACTTGTTTTAGTGCCAAAGGAACAGTATGCGAAAGCATTTGGGAGCCTAGAGCTAGTGGGAAGCCGCCTAAGTTGCAGGGGTCGTACCTGCCTGGAGGTTACTGCTGGTTCAAAAGCTCCCCGGTGAACTGGTTCGTACTAGTGGGGTTTCGGGGGTCATAGCGCCTGGGGGTGACTGCCAAAGCAATGGCTGTCTTGAGGGTCTTTACGAGAGTTTGACGAGGTAGGGGGTTTGTCCAGGCACTAGCTTGCTGGAGGAATTGGGTTTTACGAGAGTTTGTCGAAGCAGAGTTCTTCTGTGGAGGCATTAGCTTGTTTAGCCTGGTTTCTTTTTGCGAGAGTTTGACTGGGTGGGCTCTTTATAGTAGGCATTAGCTTGTGAGGGTCTGACGGGCGGTCGTTGTGAGTACGTGGGAGCTTTCTAGGAGTTGTGGCCACTGGGGTTTCTGCTACTACATTCCAAACGTTGGCCTTGCCGAACGGTGGATTGTGTTTCTTTGTGGTCGTGAGATCTGGAAGCACATGGACTGTTGTTAACGGCATGGGCGCCGCGATGGTCCGGGGTTTTCCTGGGCGAGTGCGAGCCCGAACAGTCTCGCTGGCAGGATTTATTCTGCGTAGCTGAGCACGGAAGGATTTTAGTGGATTACTAGCTTATAGCAAGTATTACTATAAAAAAACTTCTTGGAGGGCAGGCTCTGCTTGGTAGCCGTTGTGTGAGCAATGTGAACCAGCGGAGTCCTCCTCCCCCGACGCTAGCGATGGCGAGCGTAATGGCCAGATTCTTGGTTGTTGCAGCTTGCCGGACCCTAGTGGAGGAAAACAAAGAGGGCTATATGGATGTACACGCTGGGGCCGCAAGGCTTTAGTGGGTACCTGTCTTTTTTAGACAGACAACTTCAGTTACTTTCGGGGGCGCTGCTTGCAGTGTCTCTCCCACTAGGTCCGCCTAGAGGGTGCACGATAGTTATCTGGTTGATCCTGCCAGTAGTCATATGCTTGTCTCAAAGATTAAGCCATGCATGTCTAAGTATAAGCAATTTATACAGTGA